>JAXGGA010006305.1:0-70856 GCA_038373865.1 Uloborus plumipes
TTTACGATAAGTCTAAGATGCGTTGGGTGGGCGCACCAAGTCAAAGCTTTTAGCGGGGAGTAGTTTGCTGAAACTTTCCTTGGTACTTTAAATGCGAACCGCCCTGCCGGCGAGTAGTTTGTTGAAACTTTCCTCGCTACTGTAAAAGCGAGCCGCCTTGACGGCGAGTAGACTGTTTAAACTTTCCTCATTACTTTAAAGGCGAGTCGCCTTGGCGGCTAGTAGGTTGTTTAAACTTTCCTCACTACTTTAAAGGCGAGTAGTTTTCTCAATGTGTCTTCACTGCATTAAAGCCCGTGCAACGCCGGGCCACGCATCTAGTATTATAAAAAAAATTGATAATACCCAATCTAAATTCCCAATGAAAAAAAAATTAGCCTCCCGATAAATTTGAAAGCTTTGCATCTTTATTCTGGGGCGAGGCATTGGGAAAACGTTAAGAGCTTTAAATAGTACAAAAACAAGAACAAAATTCAAAAAAAAAAAAAAAAAAAAACATTAATTGATATCACAAAGCGCAAAAAAAAAAAAAAACCTTCTTTAGGGTCCGGGTTTGGCGATTTTTTTTTAGACTGTCGCTTAAGATTGCAATCATTTAGCTTAAAATCGCCAAACAATCCAATCATCCAATTAAAATCACCAATCATCCAATGGTTGCCAGATTTAATAATTTATCGCCGGACCTTAAACTAGGATTCATGCAATGAAAAATATCTCTGCAACAAAATTGCTAGTATTGGAGAGAAGAGACTTTCGGCTCATATCTCTCATCTGTTGCGTGCAATTGTGCCAAATGAAATAAAATGAAGCGTAGAGCTCCATGGTGACGAAAAGAAATGTTTGTTTACTTGTATAAAGCAAGTTTTAAAAAACATGCGTTAAAGATGATGTTTCACGATCCACATGATGCACAATTCGTTTTTTCGCAAAACAAGTCGCGACAAAGGAATAAACATTGTGGTGATTTTTCATGCAAGATTGTTGTTTTTACGCCCAAGATAACATATGAAGTTTTTCTTTTCTTCGAATTGGAAAAATATTCCAACCTCCTGTAAACATTTTCACCCAACAAATTTTCTGGAAAAAAATTAATTTATAGCCTGGTCTCGCCGAAGTTAGTTGTTTCGTTTGTTTTAAAAACTTATTGTTGCATTAAATGTCAAGTTGCTGTATATTTTCTGGAAAAGTTATTTTGTTCCAATCATTTTCCTTTCTTTTGATGCAAAGTTGAAATTGTTGTTGTAAAAACTAGAACAAGTTGGTGCAATGTTACTTATTTTTGCAGTTTACAAAAAATGAGATCATAGGTGAGGTATATTATTTTAACTGTCAATAACCCTCATACTGCAACATAACTTGAAGATTATTTGCTTGATTTTATGCCTTTACTGGCAAATTGCATTTTTATTGAACTGTTGAAATGATTTTCCTACCATGTTGGAAAATATTGGTTATGAAAAGAATTAGATATGGCTTAGTGGCTCTGCTTCTTATCTTTATATTCATTTATAGTTTGAAGGGATCAAGAATTCATATCGAGCTTAAGAACTTTATGGCTGGTGATGTCATCGATTTTCACTATGCAAATAATATTACTGGATTTAAAAATCTTATTGTCCCTAATATAGTGCATTACGTACAGTTTGATAGCAGAGAACTAAATTTCATTCAAGTGATAAGCATTAAAGCTGTTTATTTGCATCACCACCCAGACAAAATCTTTATACATTGCAATTGCTTCTCCCTCAAAGGTAAATATTGGAATATGTTAAAAAATATTTCAATTATTGAGATAAAATACATGGAGAAACCCACACATATATTTGAAAAACCTCTAAGTTCGGTGTACCATTCATCAGACATTGCACGATTAAAAATATTAATGGAATATGGAGGCATATTTTTAGATACTGACACTTATGTTGTGAAGCCACTAGATTATTACAGAAAATTTGAAATGTCATTAGGTTGGCCACCTGGTCAAAATCTTGGCACACAATTATTAGTAGCACACAAAAATGCAAGATTTTTAAGACTTTGGTATAACTCTTACCGGTATTATAGAAGAGAAAGATGGTATTACAATGCTGGGGAACTTCCTACATCTTTTATTTTAGAACGTATGCCTTATCTTGTGCACAGAGTACCATATGACTTCGGAGTACATAATCTTGTTCATCTATTATATGGTACTAGAAGTCCTGAATGGAGAAACTACCACAGTATCCACTTATTAGTAAGGCATAAAAATTATCTTCTTCCGGGAGATAGTGTCTTAGAATTTGATGAGAACAACATTAAGCAATATAATAAAACATTTGGTGATATGGCTCGATTAGTTCTGTTTGGAAGCTGTGATATGTTGTGATTACCCTTTCTTGAAAATGTTCCATTAAAAATTATTTAGTGAAAGATACTTTTTGTTTGATTCTAGAGAAGGAAACTTAAGATTTTTTTTATTTATTTTTATTTACACATTGAAAGAAAAAAAAATGTTACGGAAAATTTCCCAGGCATTGGTATTTAACGTTGAGTGTTCATCTAAAAGGTTAATGCAGTGTAACTCATCAAAAACCTTATTGAGTATCATATTTTGTGTGTACTGAATTGTGAATATATATTGGTTCGGGGCTCCAGTCAGTTTGTTTATACCTTCTGCAAAATTTGAGATTATAAATGAAATGAAATATTCATGTTTTAAAAAATTCCAAATTTAAAGTCTAGGAATTTAACAGAGGGTTATCTTTTAATATTCCAATCAGTTTTACGTATTGTATGAACTATTTATTTTGTTTTTACTATGTACACTTTAATACTTCATGTAAAGATTGCAGAAAAACCTTTATTTACTGTTGATAAAACTATTTATCATAGTTTCTTGGTGAAGGTATACTTTAATAAAATAATATTTAAGAAATATTTTTCATACCGATTATTATTAATTGGCAAAGTAGCGGATTAATCAGCGCATCCCTAATCAAGAGTAAAACTTTTTCGTCGTTTTTGTTGCTAAAAATTAAAGCAGCATCTTGTCCGTACGCGATGTGAGTCTTTTCTTCGCCATGAAAGGTTAGTCCCAATATCCACGTCAAGGTTTGCTATCTCACTTTTGGACCGCACTCAAGCAACCTGTTATTTTTTTGACCCATGCAGATAGTTACCCGTGAAAAACATAGCCCGCATATGTGCGCCATTTTCTTCCCCACATGGTCCTCCATCTTTCATCAATGATGACGAGGAAACAACATTCTTCCCGGTAATGTTGCAGTATGTTTCTACAAGTCTCGCCACCAATGTTTTCTTGAGAAGTCCTGCCAGTGCATCCCTTTTCGATTTTCCCAAGCGCATCCACCGTAAACTATCATCTTTATTAAATAAATGCCCCATTCTTGCCTATCATCTTAGTTCTATAATTCTCTAAGTGACCTGCATATGACTTTTCTTCCCAACGTTTTTTTCCTGCTTCATAACTATGATTTGAATTTGTACCCATTAGCTCCCACAGTGGCAAGTAAGATAAATATGAAGATGCTGTGTTAATATGAGTTTTTGGAAATTAAAGTCTACAATTGGGGTAAGTCTTCTTTCTGACATTTTTCATGCAAGTATCAAAACATGACTGTCCTGGGGCTTTTTGCGATAAACGCAACGACCCGCCATCTTTTTCTCTTCTTCCGCGTTTGGTGTTTTCCAACTTTTCGCCTAACAAAGTAGTTATGCCTCACCCCTTTAACAAACCTGACTAAACAAACTCCTCACCAGTTTTTTTTTTTTTTTTTTATAATTTAAAAATAAGTTTTTATAATGCAACATGGACAGTGATGTGAGTCGGAAATATTCCCAGTGGGAAGGAATTTAAAAAATGGGAATATTTCTTTGACCACGTTACCTTCCCAAAAATTGGGAATTTATAAGAATTTTCAAAAATCCTGAGTTTTTTACTCTTTAATGCCCATTTAGAAGTTAGGTGCTTTAAATTATACCTATTGGTGAAACAAAGTTTTTATAAAGCCACTATTATGGTGGATGGAGTTCAAAGATACATGTGGGACTTAGCCAGGGTTGCCAGACATCCCGAATTTCAAGGGACAGTCCCGTTTTTTGTAAAATTGTCCCTCGTCCCGGGGAACCTTGATACGGGATGGCTGAAGTCCCGTATTCTAAGCTAGTGGCAACATTTTAAAAAATGAAACATTATTTTCTGAAAAAAAAAGTAAAACAAAAAATGTGAAATAGAGTGATAAGAAAATTGATTCAACCATAATATGTCTCTGTTCTGAAGTGTAATGTTCAATTCAGTTAGAGCAGGAATCATTGTGACAGTCAATTCAACAAACTTATCGTTCATTGTAAAAGTGGGTAGCTCATTGTAAATGATTTTATTATGACTTATTATATACATCCTTCTCAATTTTTTCCTTACAAAAGAAATATACGTGTTCAGCTACTATTAGTCACCAGACATTTATCTTTTGAAATTTGCTTTGCTTCTTGTTTATACTTAAAGATGTAACTAAGTGTTCTTCCATTTAGCAAAGAAATACGAATATTTAAAATATGAAAATACATAACTTTTACAATGAACGGCAGTAATGCGAATTGCAATGAGTTTTATGGCAAATTAAAGACACAGCAAAACTTGGAAGAATTATTACAGCGGTAAAATCAAGCAGTAAGTATGATTTTTAGAAAAAAGAGAGAGAATTTTCCGACATTATATCAGAATAATTATTATGTTATAATATTTAAAAAACTGTACAGTTTTTACCCCTAAAGATATTGAATATTGATTTTTTTAGGCTAACTTCTTATAGTTAGTTTAAGTAGTTAAGTTTAATTCTATGTCGACGCAATTGTAATCAACATTTGTGTTAGTGACTCATTAAACTTATTTTTCACGTATTTAAATTTCCCCACTGGTACGTCTAGTTCTTTAAAAAAAGACATACTAAACATTACTCATCAATAGAAGCGACTATTATATCTTCCACATGCCAAGACAAGCCCGTCATTTGGGGGATCAGGGTGAGTGGTCAACTGTCCCCCCCCCCCATCATACATCAACACTCTATTATTGCAAAAGTCACACTGTCCCCCCCCTACACACACAGGCACAGATTTTTAATTTTTTTAAATGTAAATTATAATTTATTTAAAAACTTAAATTTTAATTCAAAAAGTGCAATGTCTTCGACTATCTAAAAATTATTTTTTTCTACAGGGGTGGGACATAAAGAGTACGAAAAATATCATTGTGTTTTAGCACAATAGGCTTTGTACTGTGCACTATTTAGGAAATTATCAGAAAAATTTCAACCCAAAAAACATGCTAAAAGATTGCACTTAAATTTTTCAATTGCACTTTGACGAAAAACTGCTGAAAATAAGTTAAAATGCTAAGATAAAGTTGTTACTCATGGGGTGTGTACAAAAATCACCTTAGCGTTTTATTTTATGAATAAATTACGGTTTAAAACTAATAAATTTTAATGTTATTTTTGTGAATATGACAATCACACATTTTTATGAAGGTGCTGATTTTATTCCTTTATTTTTGTGAAAGTAACGATTTTTAAACAATTTTTGTGAAGGTATCAAAACACGGTAGTAAAATAACTATTGGCCCCTGGAATCTGTAATTTTATGTATCATTACTCGGTTCTTTATATTTTCCTTCTGTCTTTCATTAGTTATCTAAGAGTTTTAGTGTTATCACTATTTGTTATTTCTTCATTTGTTCTTTCATTTTTTGAATCTTTTTAGTCGAATCATGATATTAGGTTATTATTTTGCAATTATTTGCTATGTAATAATAAAGTATTTTTCAACTATTTATGTCATACATTCTAACTTCCCTTAAATATATGAATTTAAGGAATATTCCCTGTGAATATTTCCTCGAGTATAAATTCCTAGGAATTTTACATCACTAAACATGGAAAAAGTAATGTTAAAATATCAAATAATTTAAGGATAAGACATGAGAGATTAACATCTATATATAATTGCTGTTTTCCCACCCAAAACAGCATAAATTAAGCAATTTTAACAAGTTATTGAAACTACAGCCATCATTCAATAAAAGTCCTTTACCCAATATAAAAACAAGATACTAATTGAAAACAAATTATTTATTGAATAAACAATTACAACAATTCTATTATACAACAAAATTTTATCTAAAATAGATCTGGGTCATGAAGCACATAACAGCACAGGGCATTTAGCACTGAATAAGAAAATAGGAAAGGGAGGGAGGGAATCTTTAAGTTAACTTTTATAAACTTAGTATCTTACTGATAAAATCAGTAACAAGTAAACATTTTAATAACATTACACGACGTTGTGTAAGCTAGATATGAATATAGCTAAAATCAATCAACACCTCTTCATGTTTATTTAAGTCAGCGGTGGCCAACCCGCGGCACGCGTGCCACAATGTGGCACGGCAGAGTAGTAAGAGTGGCACGCAAAGACTTTTTGAAAAAATTCTAAAATTGAGTAAAAAATGTCGATCGCAAAAATATTGATAGAAACTATAATCCTTAAACTGATAAATGTGACATCATGACGATTAAGTGTCAGGAGGCTGGCTCACAAATTGTCTGAACTACAATATTGCAGCAAAGTACTTAGCGTTAGATTCGGACATCTAATGAAAGCTGTGACGTTACAGACAATGCTTTGTAAAGCATATTTGTGTTGTGCTTGTCACGAATGAAACTTTCGATGCTGCAGAATGGATTCTTGATCTGCAATAGTTTCAGCTACGGGTGATGAAATTTGAAAAAAAAAGTTCTCTGCAACTTAAATTAAGAAACCAGATTGGACAAAACTCGGTACGGTTGTACAACTGAAGACCCTTAAATTGTTTTTGTTACATTACTCAAAACTAATTTGGGAAAACACTTCAAAAGTATCATCGAATTTTCCATCACAAACTCCTTGCCAAGGAATGAAACTTTTTCTCTGTTTGTGACCTTGTAGAGTTCACTGTATTAACAAACTGCGAATTAGAGCTCTGAATGTTTTATGAATTTTCCCAGGAGAAAGAGGAGAGTATGGCAAGTTACTCCTTCATTGAAACCTGCCATAGCTGTCCAAAGGAAAAATAGTCATTAGATTTTAGAATTTTAGGAAGTGTGATTTTTAAAATATCTGGAAGGAAAGCAATGGGGACTTGCTACTTATGAATGAAAAATAGCAATCGAATTTAGCTATGTTATCTCTTATTATACGGCGTTTAAGTAATTTAAATTTAAGATTGTACTTGAAAAAGTTTCCTAAACAAGTATAGGCCATCTACATTCTTTTATGATGAAACTTTCGAGAATTCATTCTTTTATGATGAGCTCTCTACTTTTGAGAAAAAATAATAAAACATGAAAAATTAACACTGAAAGTAACAACACAAATTTAGTAATTTTACGATGATACATGGATAAAATTTTACGCCTATTTTAAGTATTTATTCAGGGTTAACTTTGATGATTTTCAGAATGATAAAAAAAATTCTGATCTTTTCATTCTTTGTCTATTTCTCTGCGAGACACTATTTGTTACCCTTCTGAAATCCAAATCAGGATTGCTGACCTTTTGCATTGGTCATCAAGAATAAGAGTTTACTTAAACAGAAAGTCATCCACGTCATATAGAAATTTGGAAATTTGTACCAACAAAATTTTTTTCACATTTACACACTTTAGCCGTCAGGTGCTGTTGTAGATTTGGTTCAAAATACGCTTCTAAACAAATATTTTTTGTTATGAATGCAGAAAAATCTAAATGCCGTTGAACATTAATTGATAGTACTTAAACTTCTTAGGATTCTCAAGAACTAATCCTAAAATTAAAGACTTGGTAAAAAAAGACACAGACTCATAAACCACATTAAGTACAGACTGCTTATTTTTTAGAATAGAATTTTTATGTTATTTGTTTCTTTTTTAAGCATAAGTCAACTGACAGAACCTATAAAAGTGTTTAACTCTTAAGTTCGGACTTGTTTTATCTTTATTATCATTTAGATTTCAATTGCTCAGATTTACGAGAAAACATGTTTTATTTAGAGAAGAATTACATTGTCAACAAATAACCTATTTTTAACTTTTCAAAAATGTTCAGTTTTTTTGGAAAAATACAATGTGGCACGCTGAGCTTTTTCTCTCCAAACAGTGGCACTCTACCTAAAAAGGTTGGCCACCCCTGATTTAAGTGAATGGACAATATTTGTCAGTAAATTACTTTTTAAAAAAAGATAATATCATTCAAAAGAAAACTACTGTTGAAGGCTCATACAATTAATGCAATGATTTTTTTTTTCATCAAGGTGAATATTTAATTTTCTGCAACTATAAAATAGAAGATATTTTTCTTTTTAAATTCATAATAGCAAGACATAAATACAGTACAACTGATTGTATCCAATTTCAGAGACATAGTATTCAAAACAATAAAAAACATAAACTGAAAATTTAGAGCTTAAGTCAGCAGAATATTATAAAGTAAAGATTATAATTTTTAATGATAAATTTGATAAATAGCTGATCACATTGTAAGATGCACCCACATTTTTACAAATATTTGGAATAAACGATTCAGCCTATGCAATTGAACCTGATGCATGCATATGATGCTCTGATACCTTTGTAACAAAAACAGGGCAGTTTGTAAAATAATAGTTCTTTTCAAGACATTTTTCAAAATAATGTTTGTTACTCCAACAAAGCAACAAAATGTAGCATTCGAACATATTTGGTATTAGATAATATATTATTCAACAAATTTTTGTTTCCGAAATATCTGTTAAAAATTACGCCACACAATAAAGAATGAGTCTTGCGTGAAGGAACAGGAAAAATATTTACACTGGAGTAAATCAAAGCCTCTAATAGGACAATGAAATTTGTCCTTTATCAGGGTTCGAAATTACTGCGGGTCCACTGGTCCTAGATCAGTGAAACTAGCCTCGGACCACCAGAAAAAAAAAATCGGTGGTCCACGGGACCACCAGCTACCGAAAATCATCAGTCACTCGAAATCTCCGGGCGCTTTCCGCCAATCGACTGTAAGGAATGCGGGGAGAAACAACGTGTTTCGTTTTTTCTACGGTACATTTGGCAAATTGCCAGCATGTCTCTGTAAGCACCCTCCCCCCCCCCCCAAAGAAAAAAAAACCTTTGCCTATACTCCCAGCAAAGAATAGGATTGCCATGTCGGCTTAACATTAGCCATTTTGGCTATTTTTGATCCTACTTGGCTAAAGAAATTCAAAAGCATTAGCCCAGTCGATGTTAGGCTATGTAGTAGCAGAAAAATGTGAACTGGATAGGAAAAGGAAAAATTCTGAAAATATAGAAATGTACATTTTGAAAGATTAACCAAATCCTTATCAGTAGAAAAATGTTTTTCTCTTGGCTCATTTTGTTGTCAGCTCATTATTGTTTAATATTAACGTTTTACTATTTTGAACTGAATTTGCAGTTACAGCAATTTTCCTTTTAGCTATATCTATATGTGTATTGAAATTTAATGTTATTTTTTTACTGTTTAATCATTGAGTTACTAATGAAATATTTTTTATTAATTATTTTAAATAAAATTAATTAATTATTTTAAATAAAAATAATCATAAAGTAAATGATTTTAAGTACAAACATGTTTAGTAGAAAATTTAAAACGGCCCAGTAATGTTGCCTGCAGACCAGTACATGTTCATATTGACTGGTCCTAGGGACCAGTCAATATGAACATGGCTCTTATTACTAATTTCTAGCCCTGTTTATGGTTCAAAGATAGCACTTTTAGCTTTTAAAATCAGGGTATTTTTTGAAACATGATAAGCTACTAAAAATCAGGACAACTGGGCACCTTATTATTACTACACAGACCATGGAGTAATCTGAACACTCGTGATGCATGTGTCGAACAACTGTTTGGACTAGAGCACTTGTGCTGTGAGCTGGTTTCTCGACACATGTTTGTGCAAATGAAAGTTGTTATAGAAGAAACAAAAATAATTGCATTCTTGATCCAAACTCTTAGCTTGATACAATTAATTGATAGAAATTACATTTCGTTAGATTTTTGTCATTTTAAAATCAAATACAAGAATTTCAGACATAATTGAATTTTCTGTTGATTATTAATGTAAGATTTTTGAATAAGGAAAATATACTCCATATTACTATCTTTATTTCCACTACGAGTATCTTCAAAAGCCATATATCTATGACTTGACAAATAATGCTTATGATTTATTTAAAATGAGTAAATGTTAACAGTTATTTACAAACTTTTAATGACTTCATCAAAAAACCTAGCAGCAGTAAAAGCTTGATTTCGCGTTGGGTGATTTTTTTTTTTTAAATAATTCTCACTGCAACAAAATTTCCACCATAATCATTTAATTTTAAAAGCTTCCTTTTTAAGTAAATTATCACACACAAGTAAAGTATTATATACATCACAATCATTATACGGAAAAATCAGAAGCTTAAGTCACTCGCAACAAAAAAAACCCTTTGTTTTACCATGCTGAATTCAAAGTATACAAAAAGATATGGAATGGAGAGACAGAATTACAAAAGTCAGGTACAGCAAATATCGTGCACTGTAACTTTCTATTTGATTTTCTAGGATTCCAACTGATGACAGTAATACTTTCATGGAGGGAATTGTGAATTAAATGACCTTGCTGAAAACATAACCCATAGGTTACTTAAAAATAATATTTTAGATATATTTGCAAAAGTACGATAATTCTTTACTTGGAAGTTGCAAGCTAAAAATAATTTCATTGCATAAAGAATGGCATTGTGACATGTTAAGCCAAGATCTTTATCATGATGTAATGGGAACAGGAAATCATAACTTGAATTGCTATAACAGGTGGTCTTAACTTATCAAAAATGAAAGTTATTTATTTTATAAGGCACAAACCTAAGCTCTTACTTGGTGACATTGCATTAATTTAAGCATTTCCATTGAAGCACATTTTAGCCACTACAGAACCATTAACAAAGTACATAGACATTTAAAACACAAATGAGTATGTCTCATAATATACACATTAATACAAATAAGTGAAAGATTTACTGTAAAAATGAAGAAGTAATAGGGGAAACATTAAAAAAAAAATCCAGTATTGAATTTTTTCGCAACAACTGTTAAGTGAAATGGCTCTACTGCACTCCATGTGAGCACTATTAAGGGAATCCACACGCAACGGAAAATCAAAGGAGTTCCTCAAGGAACCAGGCCTTGATGAAATCCTCTATGTGTGTATGGTGAATTCTGTTGAGATATTTTTGTAGATCTCTGGACTGTCCTCTGTTGAGGTTTTTCTTATGGAGGTTGGGCCTTTGGGGTTTTACTAAAGGAAAACCTTCAGACTTTCCGGAGTCTGTGGGGTGCCCTTAGTTATTCAGAGGATGTTCAGCTAGCTCCTGATTTCTCTCAAGATGTTGACAAGTAACTGTGGAATTATAATCCCCATTATTGCAGGGGCTATGTTTTAACTGCATACTAACTTAATCATAACTTTAGGCAAGGCAATTTCAACCCTTGCACAGATATGGCTACTGAGCCAAAAATGTGAGGCAGCGAGTGAATGAGCATTGAGAAGAGTGTTAGAAGTAAGCAGGGTGTCAATGATTTAAATCAATTGATTTAAATCAGTGATTTAAATCGCGATTTAAATCAATTGATTTTTTTTAAAAAATCATTGATTTAAATCACTTTTTATTTTAATCTTTAAAAATTCTCTTGGACAATCCCAATTTCATTATTTATAGAATTTTTTTTAGAGCTTTGATTTCTATCTAATAAATGGAAAAGTAATCCTACTCATCCCCCCTCCACAGATGCTGAAAGGTTGCAGTCCAAATAATATGTATGCCCAAATAGTGCTATTTGTTGTCTAATATGTAAAATAAAGAAAATACCTGAAGGTGCAGGGCAGGTGTTGCAAAGAGTGAATTAAGGGGGAGGGACATGATAGAATGTATGTGATATACTTTAGATGAAAAGAAAAAACAAAAACAACCAAACAGAAGATGAATTTTCTATGCCTTGCATTAGCAACGGGGGTGGGGGGGCAGTCTTTATTAGTGGCTGAAATGGAACATATTCCAGTTTTACAAAACAAAAGCAAAATAAAGAGAGGGGGGGGGGCTGAATGAAGTGAGGATTGGATTGAGCTTCCTGCCCCATTTGATTTTTATCCTAGCTAGTAGACAGGATTATTTTCAGATTGGCTCCTAACACTTTTTTCTGGGTTTCTTACTGGTGAAGCTTTACTTCAAAGGTGTTTTTGTATTTTTAAAAACTTAAAGGTAAGTTGTTCATAAATAAAAATTAATTAATAAATGAAGTTTCTAATTTTTTTTTAAAAAATCAAAAAAATCCGATTTAAATCAAAAAAATCTGATTTAAATAAAAAAAATCCGATTTTTTTGATTTTTTTAAAAAAATCATTGATTTTTTTACACCCTGGAAGTAAGTGGTCGTTTGACGCATTCTGCAACCAAAATTTTGAATTGACACCATGGATTTCCAATTCTAGGCTCCAAATTTGATGCCTGAAGTTTTGGATTGCATTTTAAGTTTTTCTTTCCTGACTCATCATTGAAAAGAGCCAAGATTGACCGCAAGGACAAATTTGAAAAAGTTATTTCAAAATACATTTAATTTCATCTTTAAAAAACATTATTTTTGGAATATTTTACAAATATGCGATTAACAATATGTAGCAGTTTTATTTCATACATTTTTTGCATTAGGATTCATTTACACATTTGATTTATTAAAAATGGGACCTGGGTTAACGCTTAAAAACTTATTCCCAACATGACATTTCAGCAAAACTAATTTTTTCAAGTTAGTCATATGCATTCGAAAATTTGGCAAAAAAAAAAAAAAAACTTACTGAGACTTAGCAACCGCTTGCTCACATCAGAAGAGAAATCAGGAACAGACAAGATATTAATACATAACTAATTATTCTCATGCGAAAGTGCAATAAGGATGTTTCACGTCACAAATGATCTAAAAAATATCTGAAAATTGTTGAATAAAACCAAAGGGAAAATTTTCTCCATCACCTTATTCAATATTTTTCATTAAAATGTTTAGTGAAGAACACTGTACATCGATGAAGTCCTTAAACATTGAAATATTAATCAACATACACAGATAAAAAATTTATAACTCATAAATATACTCATCAACATTTTGATTTAAATTTGGTATTCTGAATTGAACTGCTTTTTAATAAATTGTTGAACATTTGTCCATATGTATATTTCATACATATATATATATATATATATATATATATATATATATGTATATTCCATACATGCAGGCACATAAGATGCATTTTTATTGCAAAAAATTAGATTGTAACTTGCATATGCTTGCAATACATTGATGTAAAAATGACAAAGTTTAGTATAATTTTTAAAGACATGAAAAAGGAAAAAAAAAAAAGCAAGATTTGTACCTGAATAAAAAAAAAGAATCAAGAGAAATTGAGACAATGAATAGATAAATGCTATAGTTAAACACTGTTTGTTTAAAACAGAACTTGCCAAATAGTACTAGAAGGTCACCTCTCCTGATATACCTCAAAATAGCTGAAAATTACCGGCATGTTACACGACATAATTGCTGGAAATTGAAAAGAATGGTTTGACATTATAGATACAGGTTATATACCCCAGAGGGTTTGTATATTTGATATATATATAAGCAGCAAAGTCGTTTTCTCACTTATTCAAAAAGTTTTTCATTTTCAAATCCTACAACATTTTCATACGCTCATAAATGAACGTAACACAAAGTACAATTTATTACTCGATTCCTGAAACGTCTCCAAACTGGCGGTATCCAACTCCTCTGTACTTGTTATAAAAATGGCATCCCACAAATCCGATCAGAGTGCCAATAAAAAACAATATGAACACAGTTGACCAAAATGTTGATTTAGAATCTAAAATTGAAAAATGAAAACTGATTAAAAAACATATCATATCGCTTCTTTAAAATAAAAAATAAAATTTTGAAAAAATTTAATAGTGTTGCTTAAGTTCTTTTTGAATATATTTATCAAGTAATAATAAAAATATATTTTTCTTCAAAGAGTATTATCCACCCCATCCAGTTTCAATGACACATCTTACACTGCCTTTCCCACTTCAGCCGCAGCCATAATTTTTTGTTGCACTCTGTGCTTCTTTTCTTTCTCTAATCATCATTGCTAAAAGATTTAAAAATTTGAAAATTTCTAACAGCAAAAAGCAACAAAATGCTGATTAGAATCTTTAAAAAGTGACTAGACTCTTTCATCAGAAACAAGATGGCTACTATGTGCATTTTGATGGGGGGGGGGGGGGGAATTCTAATCCATTTTATGACTCTCATAATTTTCCAATCAAAACTTGAAAATTATGTAAAATGCAGTTTCTATAAGAGCAGAAGATCAATAAAAACTATGATTGTTTGCATTCACTAACTAATAAATTCTGATATCTCTTACTCAATGGATATTCTATTACGATTTTTTTTAAGTACCGTAAACAAAGGCTACTTTGACTCTAGTGTCCTTTAGCCCAATCTTTTTAAAAATACGTTTTCTGCTAACCTTCAGATAGCAGCTTTCAAATTAATTTTAACAGTGTATATGCTAGAGAGCAGCCCAATATGCAACACTGTTGAAATTGAGTTAGACGTTGCTTTTTGAAAGTTAGCAGAAAATGTTGTTCCTTTTTAAAAGTTTAGGCCCAACAAGAAACTTAGGGCCAAAGTAGACTATGTTTACGGTAGCTGTATCATCATATTTGCTGACTGACAATGACTATATACAGATGGAGGAGGAGGGGGAATCTTATTTTTTCTTCAAAAGCTGGGCACAGGCTATGTTGACTATGGTTTTGATATACTCAACATTTTAAATTTAATTAAAGACAAGTTTAAAATCTTCTCAACCAGGCCTGCCATTTTAATTTTTTCAGGGGGGTATAGGGCGGCACAAAAGATTATATACTAAATGCATATTGCAATAAAAAACAATATCACGTTCATTTACTTGCAAACATTCATTTCCCAGAGACGGGGGCGGGGACTGTCCCCTTCTGATCCCCTTCATTAATGCGCCTGTTCTCAGTTGTTTAGTATGAGTAAACTTATTTTAAGTTTGCATTAATAAATTTTACTTACAGCCCTCGGGTCCAACGACTGGTGGAACTGGAGTTGATCCTCCACAATTGTCTTCATCAGAGAAATCTCCACACTCATTGATACCATTGCATTTCCAATCAGGATGCATACAAATCTTATTTTTACATAGCATTGATGAATTGCAATCTGTGGAAAATTAGTTTTTTCATTAAGCAGTGAGTAACAGCCCCTAAGCAAGGGCTAAGGCAGAAACATGCAATACACCGGCAACTGCTATATAAGAGGATTTTTTCCTCCAACTTGACTACTTTCGTATTCCATGCTGATGAGAGCAGAATAAGCTCGAAACAGCTGTCCATGGATCGAAATGGTTGAGTTGGCGGTGTATTGCATAGTTTTTTCATGTTTATTTTTTAATCTAAATTCACATACAATCTTCAAAAGCAACATAAGCAGCTATCACCATCAAATTCAAAAGAATTGAAACAGAAACTAAAAAAATACTAGAATAATGCTAGAGGTATGTAATCTCTTTATGAGTAGCTTAGGCTAAAAAATAAAATTTAATAAATAACACAGGTCTGCAATGAAAAAATTGTTGCATATTTAACTAATGGTTTCAACAGTATTTCACGTGCTGATTACGGAAAAAATAGTGAAAAAATTCCATCACTCTCAGATAAGTCACAAATTTCGCCTGAAATTTGCTTATTTTTAGAGTTTTCAGGTTGAAAATGCACAAGATTTTTCAATACTATAGCCTATATAAGTGTTAAATTTAGTTTGAATAATAGAGATCACATGGTGAACATGCTATTAACCCCTTCCTTCTCGCTCCCTTCAAAATGACGGGGTGAAGTTTCGTCCTCTATTTCTCGCGCCCAAGATATTTCCGGGCTGAAGTGTTCAAAAATAATGCGCGAAAAATAATAAAACAATCTATTTCTTATGCCTGGAATCATGTTGTATTTCTCAATATGTACACCAGATGGCTGCACTAGTCTATTTGCAACATTTTTAGAGATAGTTAACGTTTTTAGAGATAGTAAGTCGGTACTATTGTCCTGATTGTGATGTTGGCCTTTGCATCGCATGCTTTGAAATTTGTCACACAAGAAAAAATTACTAGTATTTATTTAAATTATGCGTAAATGCAATAAAATTTTCTTTGAATGTTTCAATCACATATTTTTTATTTTCTCTCTTTGTTGGAAAACAAACATTCAGTCATAATAACCCTGAATGTTGGCTTTCCCGTTTTTCTATTTATTTTTTAATTTCAAGCTAAAAATTAACTTAAAAATTAAAAATGAATGCAAATATTGTATATACACTCAGTTTTATATAATTTTCTTGAATAAAAAAAATAGGCACTTTTATGACAATTTTCTTCAAAATTATGCGAGCGTTAAGGGGTTAAGCAATGCCAGCATGTTACTTGCAAAAAAAAAAAAATGTTTTTATTTATTTGAATAAGATAATACATCTAAACTGGAAAATCCATTTTCTACTAAAACAAGACAATTATCACTCAATTTGCTCCCTCTCCATTCTTACTGTCCACTAGAGCTCATTATGAAGAGTGTAGGGAGCCGTGACCTTGATTGCAATCAGTGACTCAGTGTGGAGCTATAGCCACTGTGGTATACAGACCTAACAGTTTTGTGCTCTTTTGAAGAAATGGCTACTAGAGGATAAGTCAACTCTCCTAACTGTTTCTGTAATATTAGTGGGTCTTAACGGTCAAAAAGCAACAAAGGAACATTTTTACTTTTGTTAAGAGGGTGTTTTTTGCATAATTTGGTGTTAAACTAGGGAATCAAGATAAATCTTGGGCTCCCCCTATAGTGCATTCTGCATGTTTGGAATAACCGAGACAATTATTTAAAGGTAAGAAGAAATCACTTCTTTGTGGATTACACATGATTTAGAGAGAGCCTGAAAATCGCAGTGATGACTGGAATTTTTGTTCTTTAGTGCAAGGTTTCAATTTGAAAATCAGAAAAAAAATTTCCTACCCAACCAACATACGTTCGGCTATTCGCCCTGTTCCTTATGGACCTGACTTGCCTAATTCCTTCTCAAAGACTTATAATAACTTTGCAACATATGTCCATCACTTTTATGCTCTTTTTAGCTAGGTTTGATTATTATTCTGCTTTTACTTTATGTTAATTTTTTTTTTTTAAATCTAAAATTATCCGTTTTTCTGTACTTTTTTCAAAAACTTCAACTTTATTTTGTAGGCAAGCCTTATGTGATAGAAAAAAAAACCAATGCCATTTTTGAAATCAGCGCAAAAAAGTACATAAAGATCAGTTAACTAAATCAAAAATTTTTAAAAAGTGTATTTTTGCAGACCTGTGTAAATTGCCTTTAAATAATAATATAAGTTACCTGCCATTGACAATAGTTACTGGTGTTTCGGAAAATTTAAGTAATAACGTTTGCAGAATTTAAAGTTATTTTCATCCTTTAAGCACCTGAAATATACGAGCTAATATTTAGAAAAGTGCCAATTTGAGTCCCAAGTGAATTTTCACTAGTATTTCAATAACTAATTAAAAAAATAATTTTCCCCAGAAAGAAGATAAGGTTCTGCTTTCATTTCATCTAATAACATCAGAAAAAAAAATTTTTTTCTTCAGAAAACATTGTTTTTATACATCAAAAATCAGATCGGTAACGTGTCCCCAGTAGCAAAGCTTAGCATGCAAACAGGTCATGCGCACTTTCTAACTTCCCAAAAAACTCACTTGCACAAAAAACGATTTTATCTCTACCCCTTTGTTAATATTTTACTTCATTTTTGTTTTAATTGATTTCTGATTTTCTAGCCGATGCGAAATAAGCGTGTCCCAAGTTTCACCGTCAGAGTGGTAACAATAACTTCCGATCTATGTTTAAGCTCCCAAAATCATTTCCTGCACCTATACCACGTGATATTGAGTACCTGGTGGGATGTTTTATCGAATCGTAATTAAAAATTTGCATTTCTGCATCTAAAATTGTAGGTAAGGTTTTTTAAAGTGATTTTATAAAATGTGTGTCATTTGAGTCATCAGATCGGTAACACGCTCTAAAATGCGCAGTTTTTATTATTTTAAAAATTATTTTATCTATAAGTATAGTCCTTGATTGCAAGTGAAAAACCCACGTGTTTGATTTTGGTTTAGTGCGATCAACTCGGAAATAAAAAAAAAACTTTGTCAGTTTGTCAGATCGGTAACAGTCAGAGCAGTAACATTGAAAAACAGCAAATATGTTACAGAACTAACTCACACGTTTCAGAATTATAAAAAGCAAAAATATTAGGTTTTAGCCATATATATTGAATATTTTTGTTCTTAAAAAATGAAAAGCAATGAGTTTTAGTACAATTGCTTCATTTGTGGTTTGTATGACCTAACAATAGAAGTTGGTAAAATAAGAAAAATTGACACTGCAGAAATTAAGTTAATTAATTATTATTATTTTATTTATTCATTTATTTATTTATTTTTTTTGGTGCTTCAATTTCTCATAACTTCGCGAAATAACTAGATAATAACTAGCATGCTAAATTTGAATTTCTGATCAAGAAATTAAATTTCCTGCAACTAATTAAAGAAAAGCAAGCAGCAGAGTTGTGTGTTGAAAAAGTTGAAGTTGTGTGTTGTTTTAAAACAAAACAAATGTTTTATTAGCTTGGATTTGGTAATCTCATAATTTATTTTATCTAAAAACCTTGTCGCTCATTTTTATTGCCAAGAAATGCTTTTTCATAATGAAATTTGATTTTTTAGCCTAATATATATATTTTAATATAATTATCTTAACTCTATGTTAAAAATGCAAGGAAATGATATCATATTTAGAGATGTTAACGAAGAATGAAAGCATAAACTCAAATATGTAGCTCATATTAACATCAGATCTGTAACATTCACCAGATCTGTAACGGCTTAAAAGTGAGAAATCTAAGGAGGGGGTAAATAACTTCCTTGACCTCCCCGTTTTATTTTCTTGCATTTAGACCCAATTTAGACTTAAAATCCAATATTAGTTTTTTTCTGCAAAAAAAATTTTTTTTCAGAAAACTCCAACTTCAAATTGGCACTTTTCTAAATATTGGCTCATACATTTTTAAAAAGAATATTTTTTCAGTATGTTTTATATTTTTCTTTCAAAGAAGTATTAAAAAGTTGTAGTATTATTAACCTCCTGGGCGGCAAGCCCGAGTATACTTGTGCTGTTCTATGGAGTTTAACATTGAGTGGGCGTGGTCCTGCCGCTAGGAAGGTTAGTTACCTATATTGGGACTTCAAGGAAATTAGGGTTGGTTGGAGTAAATAGGACCCTTTTTAGAACAGTTCATTTTTTGAAGCTTTAAACAATAGTTTTGAAATTAAAAATATATTTAAATAGATTAAAATACAAACATAGAGCTAAAAAAGGGATAAGTGGGTTTTACCTGATAAAGTATGTATATTTTTAAAACTAGAAAAAACAGGCACTTGAAAGAATGGAATTTTATATCTTGGAAATCCAGCTTTTGTCACTGATGTAGCATATAGCAGATTGAAATGAGGAAATTTACAAGAAAAGATAAACTTATAATATTTTTAGCACTTACTTATAGTGTTATAATTGAAAACCAAAACAGAAGATGCTTTGGAAAGATCCAGTCGCTTGTAGACAAATATTAAGTTGTTGGTACGCCCCCAATATACTGAACCACTTGTATTGGTTATTTCAACATCTCTGACAGAAGCTCCATCATAAACATGAAGATCACTATGTAAAAGGAGTGTTTACAGTGCAGTTAAAACCAAAAAGCAGACAAAATTATATTGATAAAAATGAGTTTAAAACAAATGCTTGAGTAACATCATGGAATCCTACACTGTCATAAAAGTATTACCACAATTTGTTAATTAACTTCCAAACTCATATTCAAACTGAACATAAATTATTGGCAGACATTAACATGGAGTGTACCTTATGAGGTTTATGACAACAGATTACCATGGAACAGTCTTTGCGTGTTTAACTTACCTGAAGAGCAAGTATGGAAACGAGCTAAATTAAGTCCAAAGTGCCCACTAGTTATTTGCTTAGGCCTTTAATTTTATGCCTGATTAATAAAATTTTCTTAATAAAATATTCAGAAAAATTGAATTTTTTGTCTTTAATTTAAATTACCTATGCAATTGAACTTTTACAGGGATAGCACATTTTAATTAGATTAAAAGTTCTATTGGAGGTAAACATAGTAAGTGATACACAAAACAAGAGGATTAGAAAAGGTTGAGAGCTCCTGGTCAAAATAAAATCATTTTAATGAGTTAACATTTTACAATTTAATTTCTCGCATATGAGTCATTCAGAAATCAATGCAGTTAACCCTTGAAAAAATTCCTTTCAATCAGCAACATTTAAATTGTATATTTATTAGTTTGATCAGAAAGTATATAATTATATTGTATCCACTTCTCTACTTGTTATTTTTAATAACCAAAAAAATATTGTTCATTCTATAAAAATTAACAAAAAATCAGAAAAATAAATGAACTAATAAATAAATTAAAAAATGAAAAACAAGTCAGCTCTTTGCAAAAATTTTCAAAACTCATAACGCTAATATGCCCCAGATGGATTAAACACTTGCTACACATAACTTTCAACTAAGCAAACATGTAATAAAATAAATAAACTTGAACAAAATACTAACTAGTTCTCATGGTTGTCTTTCTTCACAAATGAATAAGAAATGATGTTCGCAGAATTATTCCCCGTTGTGTCAGGAACACTGATTATCCACACGCATAAGGTTTTATTTCCCACAGTGCTTGTATTAAATTCACCTGCTTTCTGATTTTGTATGACACCACCACAATCTGAAAATTTAAAAAATACAAACTAATGCAAATATTAAGAATAAAGATATAATTTAAAGAACTTTATTTTATTAAATTCCTAATTAAATAAAATTGAATCTAGTATTTCATACATCAATTCTTGAAAATGGGCATCAAGCTACTTTCAAGAATCACTTTGAAGCAACTAAAATAGTTTTGAAGTAGGAAAATGATCATTTTGGAGCAGAAAGCACGACAAAATTGCTACATTAAAGCAAGAAAATTACTGTTTTGCTGCAGATTGGAGGAATATAAAGAATTATGAGCAAATTCAATTGTCTCGAAAATAAAAGGTGATTGAGGCTCACCCCAGCTCATGATACTGAAGTCGAGAAAGTTCTCAGTAATTAAAATTTACACTAATAGGGTGACATATAAGGATGTATACACATATTTCTCCCGTGTAAAGAGAGAAGAAAGGTTATCTTCAAAAAAGTATTATTCAAATTTCAACATACACATTTCCATTTTAATTTCTCTGAAGCAAATTTCGTTAGGTGTTTCTCATGACGTTTAAATATATGTAGGTGTGTAACCTTGTAGGCAAACAAAAATGCATTTAAACTGTCTTCAAATCAATTTTGATAAGTTTTGTCAAGACATTTGAATCTATGTGTGGGCACATGTATATGTTTTTCACATTATTTTCCAAGTGAAGACATAACATAAAATCTTGAAATCTGGAAGAGTGCAGTTGCAGTACCAGTTACTAGTAAAAATAACAGAAACTAATAAGAAATAATAATTTCTTCTACTTGAAATGATGTAACAACAATGACAAATGTCACTTGATGGAGTGTGAAAGATAACTAAGAGTTAAGGGTTTTGCTTGTTTTCCTTAGTGTGGATGAGGCTAAGTTTGTAGAAAATTTAAAAGAAATGGCTATAGAAAGAGAGGGTTGGTTTTAAACTTATTTGGGCAGTTTGTTGTGTTACAGAAGATTTTGAACACATTTAGGCATGACTGCACATGAAAATTTTAACCCTTCATGCCCTGATGGTAGGGCTGGGCGATGAATTCTTCTCTAAATTGATGCACACGCAGCACACCAATGCACAGTAAGGTGTATCGAAAAAGTTTTTTTTTAAATTCAATTTACTAAGTTGATAAAAAGGTGCCCCTACCTACCCAAATATTCCACAAAAAATTTTATTTGAATCAAAAATTGTTTAGGTGTCCCACACATATAGTTTATGATTTTCTTCAAAGTATTATTAATTTTTTGTAGAACTTCAAAGTAGGATTGACTAAAATTCAAGTAAAGGTATTCAGTTGTTAACTGCATTTCTTAACCCTTTAACTGCCGCGGGCGTATATATACGCCTTGCTCAACCGATGCATTAAATGCTCCAGACATATATATACGCCCTTCTGAATAGAGCCTTTTGACGAAACTGCGTTCTCTGACTACATCAGGTCCAGTTTTGTCAAAGTCGCAGTTTGTAAGAGCGTATTAGATACGCATGGAGCAATTAATGCATCGGTTGAGCGAGGCGTATATATACGCCCGCGGCCTTTTAAGGGGTTAAAACTAGGAATATAATTATCATTTCGGTATAAAGATATTAACAATCATTTTCTTCTGAAAATAAAACAATATTTTAAAAGTTTTTTATGTATACATAGAAGACTTACCAGCAATAGTACTACTTAGCATAAAACCACCATCAGAAATTAATTTATCTTCTTTTATAGATCGACCACAATCTTTGGAATCAAACTCAATTACAGTTTCTCCTTTCAACAACATATCGTTAGGCAATTTATTTCCAGAAATCTCTACAGTTTTATTTTCAGCAGAAACTTTGAGGCAATGTTTTGATGCCAACTGCAGTGATTTAAAATTCAGGAAAACAAAATTTTCTTTTCGAACAGATATAGTCCATTCACAATTGGCAAGAAGGGGATAAGTGTCTGGGTATCGAGGAGAAGTGATGACAAGTGTTTCTGATGACATAGGCGAAAAATGTTTCTTGCAAGCTAAAAAAGAAAAAGAAAAATAAAACATGACATAAGTTATAAAATGGATTAAAAGGATCATTATAATCACTATAATATTAGTATTAATCTTCAACATTGAGAAATATTAGAAAACTAACTGCTTAACTGCATGAGTAATGAATCAATGCTCATCAACATCGTGTTTAAACTTTGATGATAACACTTAAAGAACTCATTCTCATTTCCCTATGAATTAAGTACAGAACCTTTTATCCAGGAACCAAAAAACCTGGAAACCAGAAAAACTGGCAACTTTTTGCTGATTTTCTTATCAATTTTTAAAATACGCATTTTTGGAATAATTTGAATTTTTGAAAAAGGAAGTTTTTTTTTTTAAATATATAAAAGAATATGAATGCTTTCCTTATAAATACCATATGACTTGCATATAGTTCAGAATTTCTTTACAAAAATGAACTTTAAAAGCTGAAGCTGAAGGGTCATCTTACACGTGGGGCAAAATTTCCGAAATATTTTCTTGAATTATGAACACTCATAAATTTAACACATTCCTTTGTTATTCCAGCTGAAAACTAAAGAAATAAATATTGTCACCTTCTAATGCAATTTTTTTATTGAATGTTTGTTAATCAAAGCCGTTTACAGCTTAAGTGATGGTGCAAAAAGTGCAGGAAACGCCGAAAACCAGTCACTAATTTCCGGATAGTTGATCATGGAATCTAGAGATTGTTAAGCGGAAAACTGTTATAAGGCTGCAAGAACTTAGAAAGCAAATTTCTAATGATATTAATACAATGAAAAAGCAACAATTAATAATAAATACCTTAATGGCAAAAACAAAAACCTTTACAAAAAAGGAAAAGGGAAAATTTGAGCACATAGTAACGAATTTATTTCATACACTAGTAGAAAAATCTCACATTTATGTTCAAAAACTTGTTCCTTTAAATCACTATCGATAAGTGTAGCTCGGGGGGGGGGGGGGACCCAAAGTAAATTATCCCCAAAATAGTAAAAACCACACCCACTGTAACATGTACATGCATTGTAATTTACATCTTACAGTGTAAATAATGTAAATGCGAAAAAAAGCAACACCAATTTCAATGTTTTCAATAGGTCTGTATTAGAACTGGAAAAAGTAATTCATTTTTTCTTTCTTATGCAGCCAAACCTTTATAGTTTCAACACTCTTAAAACAAATTATTGCTGAGGGGAACTACGTTTTTGATCCCTGCAATATGGTTTGTATTATATTGTTCTTCGGGGGTTCCTGTAAGGACAAACTAATTTTAATGGTCCCTTAAAGTTAGTTTTTGTGAGGCTATACTGTACTCCTCTTGTGTGCTTCTCAGTACAGTTATACAAGAGAAGTCATGAAAATTAAAAAAGAAAAAAAAAAAAAAAAAAACAGAATCGATTTGGTATGTTTTAAGATGGAATGCAGACTATGCAAAGTTTTGCAAGAATTAGAGCTAACTGATTAAAAGTAGTCCCTAGCTCAAAATTATTTCTTTGAAAACTCAGAAACTTACTTGGTACATAACTTGAATGTCCAACTAAAACAATATCATTTGATTGATTTGTACACTCTCCTTGAATAACTCTGACCAGAGCTCCAACCTTGGCTTCAATTATAAGTTGAGGTACATGAGTAGCATTTGGAGAAACGCTACCAACAAGTGTTTTCACTGGATCTAGCTTCACTATTTCTATTTTTGAATCATTTCTCAGTGAGACGTATTGCAGATCTAAAGCAAGCACTATAAAAAGAAATAAAATAATAATAATAATTACCATATGATGGGGTTGTTCACAAATTACGTCAAGTTTTCATGGGAAGTGAGGGGATTGTGAGTTTGAGACAAGGGTGAAGAAAGGGTAGCAAGAGGTGTGAGATCACAGTTTATGAGAATAAGTTATGAACAATAGTGTGACATGTGACAACAAAAGGAAAGGGGCTTACGTGAAGTGTGACTTTTTGTGATGAAAAGGGACGAGGCAGCAAAAATATCGAAAAAAAGGAGGGCATAACTTATGGACAGCCCTATAGAGAATAATAGTCAATGATCCTATTGATCAGGGGTGGAAATCTTTTAGGGAACTATCTAAAAAAATTTCTGCATACCACTTTTGATCAACATATGGGTCATTCCGACGAAAATGGTACAAATCATATCCGAGACTTTAGAATTTTTTAAAATCAATTTTAATAACTACCAACCATTAAGTGTATTTTTTATTGGTTCTCCATTTAATTTTGTGCCGTAAAGTACAATTGATTAGGTATAATCCATTTAGAAATGACACACAAAAAAAAATATCTTTGTCAGAAGAAGGAGAAAATGACGTGTCCCAGCTTCAAATTGTTCGAGTTTTAAATGTGATTTAAAATTAAGCTGAAATGTAACAACAAAATAAATGACGCTGTATTGCATAAAAGATGCTTCTGACACCATTTCTGCAGATTATTACGCAAATGAAAAAAAATGTCCCCAAAAAATACTATTATTTATCCATGTCCCTAGATTTTCTATGTTTCGAATTGTCCACTCTGTTATATACCTTTTGGAAATAAAATAAACAATTGCATTCAATCTGATATATTTTTTTAAAAATACAGGTAGTATAACTGCCGTAATTTGCTTGCTTCATTGAATTATGTAGTCAACAACCAGGGTGAGCCTAATTAATTTGAACTGTTGGACGTCCACTCTGTTAGAGCCGATTTCATGATGTAAAAAATAGATTTTTTCTTGAAATTGCAGACAGACTTACAGTTTTAGGCTGTTGATTTCACTTTATGCTTGTTCTGTGATTCTAACTTTTCTTTGTGATTATACAGATATTTTTAAAGGCTTATTTGTCCACTGTGTTAACCAAAGTGATCAAAATATTTAAAATGCTTTCATAAATGAGTCATGTACTAGTTATTTACACTTCATTATACACAAATAAATCGAAACTCAATAAAAAAAATATATGATTAGTTGATGGAAATTAATTAAATTGATAAGTAAAGAGTTTCAGACATGATTTGTACCATTTTCGTCGGAATGACTCATATTGAAAATTGTAAAAAACTGAAAAATTGCTTTTTTTAGTCTCATTATAAAATATTTTTTTAAACATTACAGTTTCCTTCAAATGCAAGTAAGAAAAGTTGAAATATAAAAATGAATAATGCAAAAATACAAAAGTAAAAAATTCGATTTCATTGCAAAAAATATTCTAAAAGTAATGTAACAAGAAAATTTATGCTGCCAACTCCGCAAAGGAACTTCATTTGGGCAAACAATCTGATTTTAATCATTCTGCTTTCCCAACTTCAATTACATTTTAAAGTTCCTTACAAATGTATTTATACCTCTGGTTGAAACTAATTGGCGGAATTCAAGAACTTGTTCCATATAATCCAAAGTGGTTTTTTTGCAAGATATAGATACATGCTTAACTGTGCATTACTCCCAGCTTTCCTATATAGCAAATGATAAATACTTTCAAGACGGAAGCTATTACAAATTGTGCACCAACCTCCTGGCATATAATGTATGAAAAACTTATTAGTTATCATTAAGTATGCGAGTTCAATTTTGATGATGTTCTTCGAATCTGAGAAATTTTTAGAGGTAGACAAAGCTCCTGAAAATGCCATTATTTTTTAAATTTTAATTTCTTTTTATTAAGCTGTCCTGTATCAGAGCTAATACTTTTCTGTGTCACATGTGGTACATGTGCCACAGGTTGGCCCTCCCTGCTATACATTATAACAGTAAAAAGCGGGGTGTGTTTTTCTTTAGTTAAAAAAAAGAAAAAGAGAAAAAGTTAAACTTATGAATCAATTCAAAATGATTAAGATGAAGCACATCAAATTTATATAATCATGAAAACGTTCTGATTGTCAAAACAGTTAAGCAGCTTTAATATTTATAAACATCATTTCTTTTCTCACATAGATGCTGTCCATAAATGACATCATGCTTTGAAGGGAATCAGTCAAAAAGTTCTCTTAATGCTATCAAAAGGATATGAATAAAATGTTTGCAAAAAGTTTCAGTTTAACTACGCAATTAAAACTATAGTGCACTTAATTCAGCATAGCTACTTTGTAACTTCTTTGTTCAACTTTAAATCATAAACGAACTCTGGTGCATAAAACTTGTTGTGACTTAATACTGAATAAGCATATAAGCAGTAAGTAACCGCCCCTGAGCAAGGGCTAAGGCAGAAACATGCAATACGCCGCCAGTTCGTTTATTCCAACCATGGACTGCAGTTTCGTGCTAATTATGCACTCATGAGCATGCTATAGGAATTAAACGAGCTGGAGGCAAAAATCCTCTTATAGAGCAAGAGAAGTAACAAAAACTGGTAGCTAATGTGAAAATTAGATTACCAGCAAGCGACCGCACTTGGAACGGTACAACTCGAAAATTGTTTTTGTTTGAAAATAGTTGAATTTCGAGTTATACCGTACCAAGTGCGGTAGCTCACTATTAATCTAATTTTCATATTAGCTACCAGTTTTTGTTGGCTCTCTTTGCTCTATAAGAGGATTTTTGCCTCCAGCTCGTTTAATTACAGCATACCATGCTGATGAGTGCATAATAAGCACGAAACTGCAGTCCATGGTTGGAGTAAACGAGCTGGCGGGTATTGCAAGCACATAAAATTTCTAACATTCTTGCTCCAATTCTCTCTTTCATTAGTTTTATTGTTTCGGAAGTATTCACCAATTTTTTCCTGAACATTGTATAATATAATTAAAAATTTACTGTGCAAAATGATCCAAACTAACACAAAGTTCGACTTATTCTATAATATTTGCAAAAATGTGGTTTTAATTACAATTATATTTTTCAAATTAACTTAAAAGGGAAAATAATTACCTGAGTTGGGGAGGTTTTGAGGTGGAATAAGCCACTCGCAAGTTGTATTACAGTTTTCATTCAAAATGTAGTTTTCTGAAGTTAGAGTACTCATATAATTACAGCCTGCAATTAAAAAAAAATTAGACACCAGTTTCAGACATTTAGCCAAAAAAAAAAAAAAAAAAACAAGGTTTCGAATTTAAATGTTCTTGAACGTAAATTTAAATAAATAAATATATTAGTGCTAATATTTTACAAAGCATGATAAACATTTTATCATATTATAAACATAACTTAAATAAGAATGCTTTTACATTTTAGAGAAGTAATTACAATTGAACAGCAGTTAATAAAAGAAAATTCCTCTTTAAACAAGGTGTTTCTTATAAAAAATGCACTGCTAAGTAACTTAGAAAGTAAAGAGATATAATAATAAATTTCTTCACAGCAAATTCAGGATAATTACAAGAATAAGGGTTAATAATAAAATTAAAAATATTAGCATGCATTCTAACATTCCAAAAAAAAAAAGATACAGTTAATAACATTAAGTCAAATTCCATTTAAGTGAATTGCATTAGGAAGATATAACATTTTAAAAAATACTAACAAATCAATATCAATATACAGTAAAACCTCTTCAAGCGGCCACCCCTCTTGACGACCAATTTCTCATAGCACAGTTTTTTGCTAAGAGACCTAATATTAGAATTCGCAGCGGCCATCCAGCCCCGCTGAACGATTGCCAAGTGCCTTTATCATTTCGATATTTCAAAAAAATATGTTCGCTTCCTGTTTCTAATCTTCAGTCTTTGGGCTCAAGATCAGTTTAGAGCTCTTATTGACTGTTAATGGATTGAGCATCATTTTGGAGTAAAAATTTTATTTATATTTGTACATTTGTTGGTCAGTAAACTGAATGCAACAATCTCAAAGAGTGTTTTTATAAATCTCACGCAGCTCGATGAAACTACTGTGCCAATAGGAGCGCGGTAAATTAGAGAGAGAGATAATTAATATAGACGGAAACAGAATGATTCTGAATTCTTCAAGCATGAAACAGTAGTGGAGTGGTTTGATAACTACAGTGCCGATTGAGAGCAGAGAAAAAAAAGTGCAAAGAAAACGTTGGTTTCTTTTTCTTTTTTAGAAAATGTTTTTGGGGGATTATCAACTTCATTTTATGGTAAAATAAAAGTATCACAGTGAAAAGTTTTGTTTTCAGGGTGCTTCCTTTTTCTGCATAACTACAAACTAAAAAAATAAAAATTTTAGGATTTTTAGGATAAAGTTCAAAGTTTTTGGAATTTTAGGAAAACTCCTAGCCCTGGTGTCCCATCACACAAATATCCACAATGGTACAAAAAATTTGAGATCCGTAGTCATTAAAATAAAAATAATAATTAATTAATAAAATTAGATAAAATAAGAATAAACGACAATACTAAACTGGATTGTTGCTAAATTTTTGATTTCAACGAAAAAACATGCAAGGTTTTCAAAGAATAAACATCCTGAAGAATAATTTGCAAAAAATAAGTTTAGAAAATCAAAACAGCTTACACCTGGAATATTGTAGAACCTGCATTAGGTAGATTAAAAATTGCATAAAATTCTTCATGAAAATATACTAATAAATTATTTTATTACATTATATAGCTGCTTTTTGTAACACTACCTTGGAGAATATAATAAAAATGAATTCAGACTGCTAAAAAACTTGAACTGGTGAATTACATTCATTTCAGAGCCCCTAGCAATGTGGTGAAATTATGACCACTTTCACCTCCTTTACATTTTTAAGTTTCATTTAAGGAACAAACAGACTTTTTATTTTAATTATGTCATTTTTTTCCTTACCTGGAGCTGTGCCACTAAATTCAGCAGTGAAAGAACTATTCTTAAAGCCGGTGGCAATAGCCATTAAATGAGAAGACTTTCCTAAAACAGGATACCATATGTTGCCACTCAGTGAAGCTAATAAATTGCTTGTATCAAATCCATCATAAATATCCACTTTTCCAGGGGGCTGAATGTTTGAAGCAGTGAAACGTAATGAAACAACTTTTTTATCTTCAACTTCTAACAGGAATATGGAATCATTTCCATCTGTTGGAGTCATCTTAATGCTTCCATTATTTTTAAAATAGCCACCTTGTCCTAGAAAGAAAGAACACTTTTAAAATATGCTTAAGTTTACTTGTAATAATAATAATTAGCTCAAAGCATTTATCAACACTCAGATTAACATATATATATATATATATAAAAAAAAAAAAGATCTATTATCGACTTGCAGAAACCCTTGATAAAAAGTGTGATCCCATTTAGTGAGAGACCATTTAATTACTAACAGTAAAATTGTAATTTAGCATAATCAACACAGTAAGTAGCTATAAATAGAAACTGTCAACACATTAACTATATCTCCCAATGGCTCAAGAGCAAATCACCTTCTTGAACAAAAATAAATATATGCACTAAAATACAAACACAGTGACATAAAATATGTAGCATTAAACTTTTAGTAGAGTTGAATTACATCTAGGTTCTAGAGCAGTGGTGGCCAACCCGCGGCACGCGTGCCACAATGTGGCACGGCAGACCAGTAACAGTGGCACGCGAAGACTTTTTGAAAAAATCCAAAATGGAGGGGAAAATGTCGATTTCAAAAATATTGATAAAAACTAAAACCCTTAAACTGATAAATATAATGATATTATGACAATTAAGTGTCAGGAGGCTGGCTCACAAATTGTCTGAACTACAATTTCGCAAAGTACTTACGTTAGCTTCGGACATCCAACGAAAGCTGAGACGCTACAGACAATGCCTTGTAAAGCATATTTGTGCTTTACACGAATGAAACTTTCGATGCTCAGGAGTGCCCTGATAGGAGTTCACTGTGATCTCCCAATAATTTACGTATTCGGTACATTTTACTGTCGGTTCGGCAATTTGAAGACAATATTGCAACATTGAGATTATTTGTTCTTTTTAATTTTTAAAATATGCCTAATGTTTTTTATCATTAAATGTTATGCATGTACGACATGTGTGCATGCTTGTATTTTATCATTCACTAAAATTAGAACTTCATTCGGCAAATTGATAATTTTCCCCCTCCCAAAAATTTTAGTTCGGGGCGCCCTGTCGATGCTGCAGAATGGATTCTTGATCTGCAACAGTTTCAGTTACGGGTGATGAAATTTAAAAAAAAAAAATACTCTGCAAAAGAAACCAGATTGGACAAAATTCGGTATGGTTACACAAAATAAGACCCTTAAATTGTTTTTGTTACATTACTTGAAAATAATTTGGGAAAAAATTTTAAAAGTGTCATCGAATTGTCTATCACAAGTTCTTTGCCAAGGAATGAGCCTTTTTCTCTGTTGGTGACCCTGTAGCGTTCACTGCATTAACAACTACGAATCAGAGCTCTGAAAGTTTTGTGAACTTTTCCCAGGAGAAAGAGGAGAGTATGGCAAGTTACTCCTTCATTAAAATGTGCAATAGCTATCCAAAATAAAAATAGTAATAAGATTTTAGAATTTTTGGGAGTGTGTTTTCAAAATATCTGGAAGGAAAGCAATGAGGACTTGGCTACTTAGAAAAGGAGAATAACAAATTAGTTTAGCTATGTCATCTCTTAATATCCTGCGTTTAAGTAATTTAAATTTAAGATTGCACACACACACAAAAAAAAAAAAAAAAAAAAAAAAACATTTCCTAAACCAGTAGAGGCCATCTACATTCTTTTATGATGAAATTTCAGTTTATTTCTCTCTACTTTGGAGAAAAAATAATAAAACATTAAAAATTAATACTGAAAGTGTCAACCGAAATTTAATAATTTTCTAATGATATATGGAGAAAATTTTACACTGATTTTAAGTATTCATTCAGTGTTCGGTTTGATGATTTTCAGGATCATAAAAAAAATGCTGATCTTTTCAAATTCTTTGTTTATTTCGCTGCAAGACACTACTTGTTACCCTTCTGAAATACAAATCGGAAATACTGATATTTTGCATTGGTAATCAAATATAAGAGATTACTTCAACAAAAAATCACCCACATTGTGAAGAAATTTGGGCATTTGTAACAACAAAGTTTTTTTCACATTTACACACTTTAGCCGTCTGATGCTGTTGTAGATTTGGTTAAAAACGCTTCTAAAGAAATATTTTCTGTTATGAATGCAGAAAAATTGAAATATCGTTGAATATTAATTGATAGCACTTAAAACACTTAAACTTCTTAGGATTCTCAAAAACTAATCCAAAAATAAGACTTGGTAAAAAAGATACAGACCCATAAACCAGATTGAGTGCAGATTGTTTAATTTTTAGAACAGAAGGTTTGATGTTATTTGATTCTATTTTAAGCATAAGCCAACTGACAGAACTTATAAAAGTGTTTACTAATGATAACTCTTAAGTTCGGACTTGTTTTATCTTTATTATCATTTAGATTTAAATTACTCAGATTTAGGAGAAAAAATGTTTCATTGAGTAAAAATTACATAGTCAGCCAACATAAAATCTATTTTTAACTTTAAAAAAAAAAATTCAGTTTGTAGGAAAAATACAATTTGGCAAGCTGGGCTTTTTTTCTCCAGATAGTGGCACTCTCCCTAAAAAGGTTGGCCACCCCTGTTCTAGAGGAATGAGGGTTGAATATAAACCATTTGCCTTTAGCTGCTTCTGTAGGATAGAAAACAGTAATTTTTTAGTATGGTGTCCTTGTACTGCACGGAGATCTCAAAGAGGGACAGTGAGAGTGGGAAGATACATTTTGGCTTCAAGTGCTTGATCAGTGATTTAAACCAAAATTTGAAATTAAGTTGCAAACCTAGTATTTAACAAAGACACAGATTGTACTCATTTTGTTCAAAATTTCAAGCTCTACATATTATTTTCCTGTATGTATGGGCATTGTTAAATTTTTGACATATTGTTATATCAATGAGAAAACAAGTGGCTTTTTGTCCCAAACGTGGACGCTGAGGCAGCTTACTCAGTAGCGGGTATGAGGTGGGGCCTTAGTATGTTCATTCCAGATCCATACTGAATAGATTTAAACAATAACCGGCTTTAAACAAATTGTTTCCCAATGCAGCACTCTAACTACTGGGCTATAAATAATTCATAGCTCTGTTCCCCCTTTGTGAAGAAATGTAGTCTTTCTGCAAAGAATTAATTTTCTTATATAGTAAAAACGCTTATCTATCCTGCATTCCACTGTAACTAAGAAGCACTCAAGTAAAAAAATCTCTCAATAATCTTTATTTTGAACTCTACAAAAATTAAATAACCAAAGGATGAAAAATCTTCAAATTTGAGTAAATAACAGTTAATTTTCTCCTTTCTTTACATGTTTTTCTTTTTAAAAGAAAATAATTATTAATAAATAAAATAAACAAACTGGCACACAAGAAAAGACAATAAGTAAAGCGATGTTTCACACAAAATGCAAATAAAATATTTGTTCAAGTGATTTAATCCCCTCTTTTGACTTCATGCATTTTGAGGCAAAAATGCTTTTTTGTTCTTCTTGGGGAAGTGTATACTAGAAACTTATTGAATGTCATTTGGATCCCTCAAAATTGGTATACAAAAGCTTTTCATTTGTGCTTTTTTTATATTTTATTTATTTATTTCTTTTTTTTTTTTGTGTAACATTCGAGTTAAGATACACCAAGCCATTTGAACTAGTAAAACTGATGACACTTCTATTGGTTACTTTTTTTAAACTGTGTTGTTTCAGAAGCAACACACAAATTTGGAATTACCATATTAAAAATCATGAATAAAGAGTAACTAAGGAATTAAATAGTGGATATGCATAACTTTCTCACATGTGCATAAGAGTATTTGACTTTAGCAAATTCTAACATTTGTTTATTTTTGCTACTTTATTCTAAAACGGTTATCTTTAAAATTATGTTTTCTCACTTAATGCAGTCTTCAGATTAAACGTAAATTGAGCAATCCCCATGAGTTCAACTTTTAAGAAAATTTGGGCATCAGGAACATGGTACTTCTAGCACTTACTGAATGCTTGAGTTTTTACTATGCATGCTTCAATTTAAAATTATTTAACAAGCATAGTTTCATTCTTTAGTAATTTTACTGAAATGTATAAGCTGAATAGGTATGTAATGTTACTATAAAAAAAGTGCTTCTCATTCAGTCTATAAGAACATGCTTACCATGGACAGTGACATTTGCTGAGAAAAATGAAGCATAAGTCTCTGGATTAAAAGATATCCACATATAGTTCTTCGTTGATCGTATCATCTGCTCTAAAAGTTATAAAAAACAAAATTTAAATTGATTTAAAATGCTTCAAACCTGATTGTCTAGAGAGTAATTGAAATAAAATTCACAACAGACTAATTTTAAACCTTTTTCATAAAGGTATCTAGTTTCTTTTAATAGGTGTTGCTAGAGAACATATTAACAGTTACAGATGATAATAATATCCCATTAGTGGTTAAGCAAAGATTTTGAAAATTAAGGGAAACCCATTGCTAATCATGCTACTCATTAATTTGCATCAATAACCTAATATGAATCCAATATTTTTCTGATTTACTCCTCGTGCTCAAGGCACTGAATCAAAAAACATAAGAACAGTTAGTGAAAAGAGATTTCTAAGAACACAATCAGTAAATTTGCAGTGGGATGCTGATATTCCAGTTAGGGTCAGAAGTTTTGCAGGTTTTAGGAACAAAATTTAATTTCTCAAATATAAATATGTTAAGGGATTATATATAATACTAGTATATTATATATAGGGGATATATACAGGGTGTCCACTCCAATCGTGGACCAATAGCTAATTTCTAAACCGTTAGAGATAAGCATATAGTTTATTTAGGAAAAAATCTCCAAATTACGAAAGGAATTTTGGGTCTATTCAATGTTTTTCAAAAAATCAAATTTTGAAAGAGTTACAAAATTTAAATTTTTATACAGCCCCCCAGTCCTATCAATCATATTTAGTAAAACATTCTTGACACTGTAACGTTTAAAACTAAAAAAAAATCACTCTTCTACCACAAAAATTGACCGGGTTATGACGTTTTGAGATTTTGCATTACTTCATGACGTCATCCAGAGATCGCTCAAGGGACCGTATGCGAAATCCTTCAAAATCTTGATTTTTCAAAACGTCATAACTCGGTCAATTTTTGTGGTAGAAGAGTGATTTTTTTTTTAGTTTTAAACGTTACAGTGTCAAGAATGTTTTACTAAATATGATTGATAGGACTGGGGGGCTGTATAAAAATTTAAATTTCGTAACTCTTTCAAAATTTGATTTTTTGAAAAACATTGAATAGACCCAAAATTCCTTTCGTAATTTGGAGATTTTTTTCCTAAATAAACTATATGCTTATCTCTAACGGTTTAGAAATTAGCTATTGGTCCACGATTGGAGTGGACACCCTGTATAAGGGATTACATATAATATTAGTATAGAATATAATAAAGGATTAAAGTTTCATGATATATCTATTTTGATTTCAAAATTAATTACAACTTAAAATAGTGCTGTACATTTTAAAAATGTATTAAGAGTTGATACATTTCAATACAAATTACTTTTGCAGCAAAGCAGATATTTTTAATGTTAAAGATGTTCTAAAATTAAACTTTATGTTTAAAAATATAATAAGATTGCATCTTAGACTGTTAGCGATAGTCAGCTTTTGAAGCTCTATACTCTAATAACGGCAAAAATATACCCAAAGTAAACAAACCGGTTTTATAATATTTTTGTAATATATTTTTTTAACTCTATTTTTAATGAGTTGAATGTAACCACTCTTCTTGTAATGGATGGATCAAGGTCTCATATAATAAAATTTCACACAGTAAGGCATTTTTTAGGAACCCATCTACCATATATTAGATTTACCTGTATAATGAATAAATGTTAGAGAGAAACATTTTAAAAATAAAGTAGCATCTATGAACAATACATACAAAGAAGTATAACCACAGTCATTGGTAAAAATATTAAAATATAATTAAAATTCTACTTACTCATTACTTTGTCTTTGTTTGAAACAGTTACTTGCAGTAAAGGTGAGGAACGCTCACTAGCACCATCATTAATTGCAATCATATCAGTCACACGGTCAAAAGACACACTCTCTAAAACTAAACCTAAAATTTGGATAGGATTCACATGCTGGATTACAAGACGACATTCAGTTATGTGGGACCCATTATTCAGTTGATATTTGGGTGAAATAAGGTGCTTTGATGATGCGTCTATCATTTTCACTAGCCCACTGCAACCTAATTTCAAAATTAAATAAAATCAGTTTAAAGAAACTAAAAAAGTAAAAGAAAATCACATGCAATGTATATATTTGCCTATCACCCAAAGATTGGTGAGTCCAAATCTGAAAATAGCTCTTTTCTTATTTAAGGATGTAAAATTGTTTTTGGTACAAAAAAAGTTGTTCTTTTTACCTGCCTATTTAACGATAATTTTATCAACTACTGCTTTATAAATTCACAGCAGAAAAATTTTACATGCCAGCAATGAAAAAATTAATCAAATATACTAAAGAAAATACTATGTGATTTTATTTTTTACAAGGGTGAGATAATTAGTAAATAAACTGTTATAAAACAGTAGTTACATAACACTATACAACAAATTAACCCCTTTCTTTTTTCCCATCCTTTAGGATTTCGTTCTGTTTTTAAAGTTTTGATTCATTGAAGCAGCTGATTCAATTACCCAGTGATCTCCATTTGAATTCTAAAAATTGAGGATTAATAATTCATCTAATTTTATCAAATTTTGAAAATTAGAAATGGATTATCTGTTTATAACTCAATTACTTACATTAGTTAATCTATCTGAATTTCTAAGCACACCATTACGTCCTATTTTTTACCTGTACAATGAAGTATCCAGGTATCCTTTTGTTGTGACACTGGAAAGATTAGTGTTTCATTCCGTTTTAAACACAATTTTAATACATTTGGGAGGACCCCATAAAGTCAAGACTTTTTGGCAGAATCGTTAGATTTTTATTTTTTTAATATGAGCTAAATTTTGTCTTAATGCAAAGATATTTTCTTTTTTGATTGTTAACAGGGAGAGGAATATTATTGATTAAGTGGAAGAAAAATGAAAGTAAAATCTAACGAAAATGATAGATTTAAATCTGTATGATGCAGAGCTTTTCAGCCAAGTAACTGTAAAATCTACTACACATGAATTGTAATTTTTACAGTGCCAAAATAAGTTATGTTCATTTCCGAAAATGTCTTCAACTTGAACTTAGCTCGGATAATCCAGCTACACATTAGTTCAAAGAATGAACTGATGTGTAGTTGGACATAGATAAATAATATGTTAATTCTCTCAGGAAAAATAGTTTGAGACTTTTATGAGAAAAATGCAGTTGAGTGATATTTTTCGCTTCAAAAGTAACACGTGATTTGCATACAAGAATAACACACACATAAGAAAACATGTGATAAGCTACTAATATAACAGTTTTTGTGGCTAAGTTGACAACAGAAAGATTAGGATAGCGCAGAGAAATTAATTAGTTTAATAACTTAAAAAACTCAATATCTGCTATAGTTACAAGTTCAACTCGAGGATTATTATGAGATTAGATGAAATTTAAGGATCTTATTTTTATGAGCCAAAGACTCAATATGAATACAATATATTAAAAGAAAATAAAAAAAAAGTTCTTAATGTTTCTTGAAATAAAACATACATAATAGGGCGTATAGAAAAAATCGAATTTTCCCGAATCGCTTAGCGATAATGCGGAAAAGTTGTGTACTGCCAACACTAACATGTGAGAGAAATCTTAAAGTTCTAGATTGATATCTTCCTTTGCCTCAAGGCACCGAAAATGCTGAAAATTGGACATAAAATGAGTAAATTACAAAAAATAATAAATAATCCTAAATATTGTCTATCATTTTGGGGTAGCGCTTAAAAGTTGCTTAATTGAAACAACTTTAAACACACAAAAAATTAGAATCATAGGTTTAAACTTACCTTCTTACACACAAGCAGTTGAGCTTATTGTGAAATTAGTCACTGAAGATTTCGGAAAAACAGTAGGGTCTCGGAACAGTGATGGCCCCAAAGCAGAATACTGCTAAATTTGGAACGTACGTCGCCGAAACAGATATCTAGCTGCAGAACAATTTTGTTCAAATGTGGGGGAAAATTCTGAAAGTTTTCTGCAGAAATCTGTAGAATTTCTGCAGAAAAGGCAGTTTTTTCAACTACAGATACAATTTTGCAGAATTTCAGAACAATTTCTGCTGACTTCTTCAAATTAGAAAAAAGAAATTAAATTGCTGAAAGTTATGCTAACTAAACAGAAAATCAAAAAGTCGATTTTTTTTTGCGATATTTGCAGTAACTTTAAATTTACTTCAAGTTGGACAAAATCTGCAGAATTTGCACAAAAAATTACACATTTAAAAAGATATTTTCAAAAAATTATGTTTGACTACACCTGTTTTATGCCCCTTAAGCGTCCTGCCTTTGAGACTTGGTCTCATTATTGGCCACTTGCTGTTATTCTGAGTGAAAACATTACTTCTAATCCGGTGTCAAAGCATTCTAAGCTATTTTATATTTGGAGGACATAGTGAAGGTTTTTACATTTTCTGTCAAGAATCTGGGGTTGCAATTTTAATTTCAGGCATTGTTCTGCAGTAAGACTGAGTATTGAACAAATACTCCTTTCATAGTCCCATATGAAACCGTTTTGATTTAAGGATCATGGTTTTTGAAAAAGGTCATGTTTCTACGTGTACTGTACAGTAGGGTGGGCCGAAAATGACTTTTATTTTTTTTTCGATGACGAGGTATGCGGAAAAGGTGCCATTGGGGGCACAAAATACTCACAAAAAATTTGAATTTTTTTGCACAATTTCTTTATCTGCCGCAATCGCCTTGAAGTTTCGAAAAAATGCTAATTTTTGATGTTTTTCGTAAAATTTGTTAAAAATTTTTTTTAAATATTTTCAGTGATAGGTGTAACTTAAAAGGTACTATTAGGGGCACTAAGTTCACATAAAAAATTTGAATTATTTTGCTCCATTTCTTGATCAGCCATAAACGCTTGGGGGTTTCAGAAAAATTGCTAAAATTGGATATCACAGCAAAATTTGTGAAATTAAAAAAAAAAAAATATTTTCGGTAATGGGGAGAGCAAAAAAAACTCACTATTATCATTAAATCAACATTAAAATTGAATTGTAAATGATATTTATTTAATTTGTCACAAATACGGGGAAAATTCGGAATTTTTTTTCTTTTTTTTTACTGATCCAATTTATTTATTAATTTTTAAGCTTTATAAAAATTCCTTCCAAGTATTGAGAGACAATTTAGGAGTCTGAAATAAGAAGTAGTTTATCAAATAATCTGCATTTTTATTTTAAAAATTCGTTAGAGATACAAATTAGTTATTTATTACTATTGAATAAAAAAAAAAAATGTGTTAACTGAAAGTGCTTCACAGTTCTCAGCTTATTGCGCATCCAAACATGTTGCAAAATAATCTAGAACTCAACGCGAGGAGGTGGCTGCACGAGTTCTACCAGCCCTCCACCTAAAAATATTACATTCACGTTGTTTTGCATTCTTCATGCAACAAAGTCCTTCGTCGAATTAAACGTTGACATTTTTATCCTGGATTGTATCTTTGCTCTGACGAACGTATCTCTGTCCTCATGGCCCCATACGTGCATTGCCGCTTCTGTCACTACTTTAATTGTTCTTCCCACAGCTTGCGTGTGACTTGGAAAGTGGACTGAAGCTTCATCTAAAACCAAGCCTGATTCTATGTTTCTCTCAATCTCTTCGAATGAAAGATTCTTTGTAATTGGAGGCTCACTAAGATCTGTTGAGTGCCAGTTGATGCAGTCGTAGTACTCAGTAGCCACCAACCAAAAAAACCAACATGAACATAGCCCACTTTTCAACTTCATTCTCTTATATCTTACTTCACTTGCATCGGAGAGCTGCGCATTTCATATCATTTGCATAACTCAGTGACGTGCGTCTACGGTAAAATTTGCATGAATTTCTGACCACTCCTTCTTGGTGTTGCATTTTCAATGTCGAGCAGTGTATATACGTTGTTGAATTTTAGAACCTTAAACTGTCTCAGTCTCCTGATCTCTTTGTTCTTTGAAAGGCGGCATTGTTTAATCCATGCCAATACTCTGATTTATTTGTTTTCGTCTGTCGCCATTGCTAATAGTATATTCTCAGGATGGCTATAGTATGCATTTCTTTGAACCACCGAATGCACTATCGTTAAGTCATCAGAGAGGAAGTTTGAGAGTAGAACTTTTTTCCAGAAATGTCTCGGTCCATCTGCTCACCCTGGTAACTTCCTCACTGAGAACCATACTCTGCGCATAAACTCGTATTACTCGTATACTACTATTTGTAATTGGGGGGTTACCAAGATCTGTTGAGAGCCAGTCGATGCAGTCGTAGTACTCAATAGCCATAAGAGTAGAATGGCTTAGTACGAGTTTATGCGCAGAGTATAGTTCTCAGTGAGGAAGTTACCAGGGTGAGCAGATGGACCGAGACATTTGTGGAAAATAGTTCTACTCTCAAACTTCCTATCTGATGACTTAACGATAGTGCATTCGGTGGTTCAAAGAAATGCATACTATAGCCATCCTGAGAATATACTATTAGCAATGGCGACAGACGAAAACAAAGAAATCAGAGTATTGGCATGGATTAAACAATGCCGCCTTTCAATGAACAAAGAGATCAGGAGACTGAGACAGTTTAAGGTTCTAAAACTGAACTTTATGGCTACTGAGTACTACGACTGCATCAACTGGCACTCAACAGATCTTAGTGAGCCTCCAATTACAAAGAATCTTTCATTCGAAGAGATTGAGAGAAACATAGAATCAGGCTTGGTTTTAGATGAAGCTTCAGTCCACTTTCCAAGTCACACCTAAGCTGTGGGAAGAACAATTAAAGTAGTGACAGAAGCGGCAATGCACGCATGTGGCCATGAGGACAGAGATACGTTCGTCAGAGCAAAGATACAATCCAGGATAAAAATGTCAACGTTTAATTCGAAGAAGGACTTTGTTGCATGAAGAATGCAAAACAACGTGAATATAATATTTTTAGGTGGAGGGCTGGTAGAACTCGTGCAGCCACCTCCTCGCGTTGAGTTCTGGATTATTTTGCAAGATATTTGGATGCGCAATAAGCTGAGAACTGTGAAGCACTTTCAGTTACTACATTTTTTTTTATTCAATAGTAATAAATAACTAATTTGTAACTCTGACGAATTTTTAAAATAAAAATGCAGATTATTTGATAAACTACTTCTTATTTCAGACTCCTAAATTGTCTCTCAACACTTGGAAGGAATTTTTATAAAGCTTAAAAATTAATAAATAAATTGGATCAATAAAAAAAAAAGAAAAAAATTCCGAATTTTCCCGGTATTTGTGACAAATTAAATAAATATAATTTACAATTCGATTTTAATGTTGATTTAATGATAATAGTGAGCCTTTTTTGTTCTCCCCATTACCGAAAATAATTTTTTTTTAAAAATTTCACAAATTTTGCTGTAACATCCAATTTTAGCAATTTTTCTGAAACCCCCAAGCGTTTATGGCTGATCAAGAAATGGAGCAAAATAATTCAAATTTTTTATGTGAACTTAGTGCCCCTAACAGTACCTTTTAAGTTAACCTATCATTGAAAATATTAAAAAAAAAATTTTTGTCAAATTTTACGAAAAACATCAAAAATTAACATTTTTTCGAAACTTCAAGGCGATTGCGGCAGATAAAGAAATTGTGCAAAAAAATTCAAATTTTTTGTGAGTGCTTTGTGCCCCCCAATGGCATCTTTTCCGCATACCTCGTCATCGAAAAAAAATAAAAGTCATTTTCGGCCCACCCTACTGTACAGTGCTTAAAGTACTTGCAGAACAATTTTGGTCAAATGATTTTACGTTGCAAAACATCACAAAGTATTCTGCTTTGGGGAGTGATGGATTTATTAGAGCTACACTTGAATCCAGAAAACACATGACAACATTTGAGACCAAAAATGATTACAAGCAGATATATATTGGTATTTGTATGTTTGGTACTTTGCTCTATAAGAGGATTTTTGCCTCCAACTCTGATATTTTCGTATTCCATGCTGATGAGTGCACAATAAGCACGAATCAGCAGTCCATGGATCGAAATAACCAAGTTGGAGGTGTATTGAATGTTTCTGGTCTTATTAAAATCACGTAAGTTTGATTTAAATTGAATTAAAATTTTTCATTGCGCAAGCAGTTAACAGGATTTAGCAAAGTACCAAAATAAGTCGAAATTTAAGCCTGTGTTTACTAATGGCAACTCATTGAAATGAAGTAAGCAGATAATTCATTGGACTGGTTTTTGAATTTTCAATTCAGCCCAACAAATTGCATCATTAACTACGCCTATGTTTGCTACAGTACTGTCACGCCCAAGGTACGAGATGTACTGGTCACTTATTTTTGTTTATAGGGAAGAAAATAGCGGTGTTTCAGTTTTTTGGCAGAGTTCCAAACATAGCATGCCTTGAATGTGAAGTATGCAAAAAGTAAACAGTTACACTGAAAAATACCAAAATGCGTCAAAATGTCCAAAATTAGATGCTGAGTAGGCGGCAGAAGATATTAACCTAAAATTCTAATTTTTTGTGTATTTAAAGTTGCTTCAATTAAGCAACTTTTAAGCGTTACCCCAAAATTATAGACAATATTTAGGATTATTTATTATTTTTTGTAATTTACTCATTTTATGTCCAATTTTCAGGATTTTCGGTCCCTTGAGGCAAAGGAAGATATCAACCTAGAACCTTAAAGATTTCACGCACATGTTAGTGATGGCAATACACAACTTTTCCTCACTACCGCTAAGCGATCCGGGAAAATTCGATTTTTTCGATACGGCCTAATACATAACCGATTTTTAAGGTCAAAATTAAAACATTTTAAGAATATTTTCAAAACATTAAACATTCACATTTGCTAGATACAAGGCATTCTACACTTTTGAAATTTACACATTTTGAAGTCTTACACAGGATTCATTAAAAACAGTTAACTGAAGTAAGTTAACATCCAAACGAGTTAGTGATTGAACAAAAGAATACAGTAAGTTGACATAAATAACTTTTTATGAGTTTCTTTTATTTGAAAAGCTCATTAAACATTAACAATGAATACAATATATATGAATTCCTTTTAGGAATTAGGCAATAAATTGCAGCTCTAAAAATATACTTTCGAGAAAATTGGACTTACTTTTATCTACATAATGAATACGAAATCTATAATATTCAGAAGAACCTTTTATCATATTGGTAGTTATTTTCATGGTTTTCGTCCCTTCCCAGTTGGGAAAAAAGTCAATTGGAGTATCTGAAAAGATTAGGGCTATTAACTATTGGTTTAAAAATGTGATAAATTAAAATATGCCTGGGAAATGAGGATAACATTCATTCATACTAAATGAACATTAGTTAATACCGTATTACTCATAACCCAGCATGCTGGACAAATCGAGATTGACCAGCAGGATGGAAAATTTGAATTTTCCGGCATGCCTGATAATCCCAGGTTTAGTTTGGAACAAAACAAAAGTAAGTTTTCCCCTCAGTTTCAGCCTCAAAGCAAACCACTGCAATGACAAACAGTAATAAATGCCTAAAGTATAGTGCTCCTCTGGTAAGTTGACCTCCAGCAGTGACAGCGTTTACCTCTTTTTCAGGTAATAGGGCAGATAATTGGCACTGAATTGAGTTGGGTAGCCATTTTGCAAAAGTATTCCAACTCAAATCCGAGGTAATTACCGATTCCTATTACCAGAAAAAGAAGTAAATGTTGTCACTACCGGAGATCAACTTACTAGAGGAGTACTATAACCTCTTTTTCAAAAGCAAACCAATAAATTTCTGGTCACCGAGGTGAAAAAAGTGGTAGTTTGATGGTGCTTTGTCTTTGCATAGTTAATTAACCCTTTTACTAAATTAAGCCATTTTTGAAAAACTAATAAAATGATCTATACAGCCGTGATAAGCACAAAAGTGGTTTCTGAAGCTGAGCTTAAACTGAGAAATCACTTTTTTAAGTTTTAAGCATCCATATATTTCATTTAGATGACTTTTTAAAAATTTTATTTTAATATTTACCATTTATAAATGACCACAAAACAATACTTTAGTATATGCTATAAAAAATTACCAGATGACAATACTTCAATTTTGGTTAAGAGCTTAGATAAGACTGATGTGCTTTGCACACCAGTATAGAACTTATATTATTTTTTGAGATGAATGGCGGCGAATACGGTGTAATACGGTATTTTGAAAAGAAGTAATTAAAAAAAAACATACTTTTTAAGGATTTTCAAATCAGATCAGCATTTAACTTTCTTATACCAATAACATAAAAAATAACACTAAGCATAGGACTCGGGGGTGCCCTGAACCTAAATTTTTTGGTGGGGCAAATTCTTAATTTTCCAAATAAAACTATTTTCCACAATGATTAGAATTAAAAAAAAATTAAAAATGCATGCATGCAAATGTTATAATACATACATACCTATATCTAAAAAGTAGATACATTAGGAATCATTAAAAAAAGATTTTTTTTTATTTATTTAATGCAATATAATGCCTCCAAGTTCTTCGATTGGTCAAAATTTACTGAATAAGGAAATTTTTGGGAGGTCAATGATCTCCCATTAGGGCACCCCCATACCTGCCAACATGTCTACTTAGGAAATCTTACAATTTTTCCTACGAAATCGTACTGAGACAATAACCTATTTCTTAATGAAAATCAGACATTAAATAAGTTGTTGTAATTGTATCACGATCACTTTCAGTAGTTTTCTTTCATTTTTATTGATATTTTAATTTCTTTTTTTTTTTCTCAATTGAATAAATTCATTTCAGTTGCAATTTTTAGTAACGTATGTGTTAAATATAAGCATGCTGGTGAGAAAGAAAAAAAACATGAAAAAAAAAAAAGAAATAAAATAAAGTAGTCTTCGGTAGTCATGTTGAAATAACTTCTAACCATCAAAAATATTAAAGCACTGACCAGATGTTAAAGGATTGAAATGTGTCAAGCAAAAGAAGCGATTTTACGAGAATCGCGGGTAGAATGTAAAATGGGGAGGAAAAAATTTATAAATTATAAAAATAAATAATTAAATGTGATAACCTAAGGTAACATATGTTAATGTAACCTAAAAATTTCGCAAATGTTAAAATATTTGCACGATGCAAAAGGATTGCAGTCTCAACCACGCAGACCACTTTTCCGCGAAGTACGCGTTCAGTGCTGAAATATGACGAAGTTTAGGCTTTGCCTCGCGGATTAATACATGTAAAGATGTATTCTAAAGAAGCTTAGTCCTTGAAATTTAGTTATATGTGAAAAAAAAAACATTGGAATTGATGAAAAATCTATGAAAAACGTACGATTTTACACCTTTACCGTACGATCGTACAAAAGGGCAAAAAAAAAAACGTACATTGTACGGCCAAAACGTACAAGTTGGCAGGTATGCACCCCTGATAGAACTGTTGAAATATCACTGAAAATGCACAAAAACTTTTATGACTTAATTATCACCAATTTACACTAATCTTTCTATATTATTTTTAACTCACTATCAAGTTTTAATTATGTATTAATACTACTATTAATAATATTTTTTTAATTTCATATTTTTAATATTTAAGCACATAACCAAATAATAAAAGTAGATATTAAAAGTTATAAAAATCCCCAAAACAAAACATTTACCACATGATAAGGCTTCAAAATAAACACATTAAGGAGGGAGGGGTATGATTAATATGGAATGCTAACTTTGAAATACTGTTTGTAAAAACAATACTTTTTTCCTTTCCTTTTTGTAATTGATTACATCGATTATCTTCCTTTATAGCCCTGTCTCAGCATTTTAGTTTACCTTGCAATCACTAGATAGTTTCACTTCAATAGAGAAACAAATTCAAATTTGAACTAGGGATGCACTGGTACACACTTAGCAGCAGCAATCAGTCAAAAATGAATATTTAACTTATTATTTTATAATCAGCCAGTTTTTATCCATTTATAGTAATAAAAGTTTTAAACAACATTACTTTAAGTATTCCTAGAACAAGAAACTAGGAACACCCTGGCATGTCCCTTTCCGACCACGGCACTAGATCTGCAAACTTCCTTGGCCAGACTATGCAGTGATCATATTAAATCTCTGAAACTTATTAACAGTCAAGACTTTTTCACCTTGCCCTTATTCTCATCTTGCTTCACCTGTCCATATCCTGGAATGTATTGGCGTCTGTGCGGAGCTGCTGCAGAGTGAGGGGGAGCATGGACTTGTGGAACTAATTAGGCGACATGGTGTCATGGACCTGGTCTAGATGCTCTAGACCAGGGGGACATGTAACAACAACAGAAACTAGGTTGAATGAATTTATAAACAATAAGTAAATGTAATCTTTCTGTCAAAAAATTAGAATTTTATGTGTATGCTTCAATTATTTTTACAAAAATGAATCATTGAAGCAATGTTTATTTTCTCAATTTAATTATTCTATTATATACTGTTATACACATAATTTACTCCATACCTTGGCTTTGGCACAGAAATTTAAGGTTGTTTTACTATTTTTGTAAAGAATATAAGTCTTGGATTTAATGGATAGCAATAATTTTAAATAGCTAATAAATTAAAAGTGCCCAACTAATTAAATGTGACTAGCTGAAGATTTGAATTTTCATACATAATTAAATGGAAAAACAATTTCATTATCAATACAATGAAATGAGTTCAGAGACTTAATAAAATTTGATTATTTTTTCTGAATTGTAACAATACAGTGGCTGCTGCTTATATGAATTACGATTGTTCTAAACAGTTTTGATTCAATAAGGCGAATTCAATAAAGCTGGATATTGTTGTTTTAGCCATTTGATTTGTTAAAGCAACTGATTAAATTAACCTGCACTCACTGTATATAAAAATAAAGCATGACTCACAGAATTAACTACTACCCAAAGTGATGGAGAAAGTGTAGCCATTAAAAATCTCTACCATTATAATTATTTCTCTGCTGACTTACCAATCCATTTGCTTATCAATGCATACCTATTTGAACATTTTAAAGCAAACTGAATAAGAAAAATAGTTACTGTGGTTGTAGGTTCCAGTAAATGAAGCTCCTTCTACGCTAAGAGAGGATTGAGAAAGGTTGAATTCTTCAAAGATAACAGAAGGAAGGGTGTATGGCTTCTGCAGGTCTTCAGTAAAAGTATATATGCATTCAACAGATTCATTGGCACCCAACAGAACAGGGGAATGCATTAAATGAACATCATCAGTAATTGGAAATGAACAACCTGAAAAGAAAAGAAAGTTTTTAAAAAGCAATTCTCTTGAAACAAGAGCTGCAAACATACCTACATCCAAAATTCTAACATTAAAAAAATCCGGTGGTCATAAAGGTCGAGACTAGTGGTCGCCACTCACCAGTGGCAACTGAACAAAAATTTTTGGCGACTAGGAAATGTGATGTTGGTTGCCAAACTGGCAACCTACTTTTTCTGAATAAAAATATGAAATGCCGATATATCTCGTCAATTATGAAAAGAAAATAGCCATCAGCAATTCAGAATCGTCCCTGGTGGCCAATGTTAACTTGGGCAAAAACTAAATTCAAATTTTAGAGAAGCATTACTTGGCGACTTCTACCTTTTTCCAGCAGCCATGGAAACTACCTTATGAAAGTACGGAGAACGGTTTCCGAACAGGCTAATAAGCAGTTTCTCACTCCAATGTTTATTCGCCATGGCACTCTGGCAAAAAATCCACTAACCTAATATCACAATCGCTTAAACTTTAAAAATTATTTCTAAAAAACTACTTGTCATATCGTAATCATTTTTTTCACTGATGATGATCATGTATGCTGTTCTGTCACGTAAAAATAAAATTAAAACTGGAAAACTTCCCTATTTTATTCTCTAAAATTTCCATAATACTGGTAAAAACGAATGAACATTTTTAAAAGTGGTATTGACTAGAATCAACTCAGATACAACTGGACCGAAATTTTCGAGTAGGAGTGGCAAAATGACAAGCATGCAAGTTCTCTCCTGCAGAATGCAATACAAAAAGGGTTGAAAATTGTGGTAAATTATGAATTTTCAGTAGGTACACTCAAGCAGTGAACAAAAGCGGACGTGTCTAACATAAGTAGATGCAATCAGATTTTAAAAAGCGTAAAAAGTAGCAGCTGGTGTTAAAAAAGGTGAAAAAAACAGGCTAAATGCATACATTTTATGCCTAATCCATAATTACTAGAAAGTATGTAGCAGTTTAAAGACAGCTTTTAAACAGCTTAAAATATTATATAAATGACTTAAAAAATTGAAAAAAAAAAAAAATCTTAAAATATTTTTAAAAAAAAAAGAGATGTGCTTGAAAAATATGGATGCGTGAACATTGCTATAAAATAGAGAAAGTTGGCAGGTCTTGTTATAGCATTCTGTAATACCCCATCAGCCAACATTTCAGAGTCCAAAAATTAGATCCTTCAATGTCGAAAAAAAAAAAAAAAAACTTTAGTTAGCTATATGATGATTTATTTAACTTACTGTATACATCATGTATTAGTACAGGAATTTCGGTTGAAAAAAGGAGGCTCTAAGTTGGGTGACTAACTTATACATGTGGGCAAATTTTTAAAAATCTTTGCTAAAGAACTCTAGAGAGAAATATATAACTATCAAACCAGAGTATTTCTCCCCGTTTTAATCTGGCCTCTTTTAATTAAACACTAAAAGAATAAAAAAATAAGCATTCTAATGTAATTTTAAATTGACTGTTAATTAAATGCCAACTAAATTAAAAGACTGACTGTACAGAAATGTGGAAGTTCAAACTTTTCGTATAGCTTCCAGTAGTAATTAGCTGTTATTTTTCAAATTATGATTGCAATAAGGTGAAAAGAAATTAAATAGTTAACTATTTTCGATAATACAAAATGCAAGGAATAATTAGCAAAAATTGTAAACCACAATGTCTATTCTATACGAAATTTTGCAATGAAATCTTTTGATTTATGAAAACTAATATTCAGTTGTAAGCACATTGAGTAAATCAATACTGAAACATTTTGACTTAAGATTTTCTTATTGTTTTACAGAAATGAGTTTTAATCCGGGTGATTTGTCTGTCGAAACTCCCTATTTTGGATTCGAGCTCAAAGGTATGGATGACTGTGACATGTCGGCTAGCACCACACTGTTTCACCCCACTCCTCTATTCATCTGAAAAATAATCTTTTTCATAAAATAATCGTTAGCAATAGTAAATATAGCAAACATTTTTTTAAAGCTATTTGAATTCTAACTAATATAGCTATTATGACATCTGTACTAAAGGAAATTTTTTTCCCTAAATTTCAGATTTTTATCAAAATTTCCAGATTTCTCTAGTCTTTAGCCAACTGCCTGGCAATTCCAGGTTTTCCTTGTTTTTTAGTCCAGTGGCCACCCTGAAAAATACTTAAGGAAAAAATTCATTTCTAAATAAATGTATAGAAATGAAAAATATTTGCTTGCAATGTGGAAGGATCCAACAATATTAGAATAAGATTCCACTTATCACAGAGGGACAAAAGTAGAATTGTTAGAATTAAAAAACAACATCCATCAAAATAAAGGCTAAAAATATGTGAGAGAAAACATTGAAAATCCTTAATTTACCTTTCAAGCACATAAGTATTTATTCAATATTCAATGAATGTCAAATTTATTTATTTTGAACATAGCTTGTTAAAAAACAATAAGGCATTGATGCATGTGAAAAGGTAGAAGAGGTTATGATTGGTTAAATGAAGATTAACCCTTTAACGCAGATGGGACACCGGTGTCCCTTTTATACATAATTTTTCTGACGCTCTATTTACATGTAAAAATAGTATTTAGTATTTTTCAATAGTAGAAAACAGTCTAATAGTTGTTAAAAAAAATTAGCAAAGTCATCGGAATTATATTTGTACTAAAATAAAAAGTCCAAAAAAAGTAGTTCATTCTTTTTTTTTCATTCACATTTAAAAATTTATTAATAATTAGTTTTTTTTACTAAAAAAAATTCAAATGTGAATTACTGTTTCTCTTAGATCTAAGTTACTGAAAAAAAGTACAAAGTTGAAAAATTATTCTTTAGAAGTGAGAAATCAGGCCATACTTCCCAAGGGACACATGTGTCCCTTTCTGCGATAAGCTCCCTGACCACCCTGCGAGCGAGCACGTGTGTAATTGTTGGGATTTCTAAGAAAGGGTATGTGTTTCTTTTATTCAGGGATACAGTAGGAAAGATAAGGCTCTTTATGTTACAACGGCACCTGGATAAAATATTTGAAGGTCACATTTGAGGTTATTCGTAATTTGAGCATGTGCACTTAGTGTTGATCAGCATTCTGTGTTCAGCGATTTTTCTGTCAACAGCTAAAATGGCATGCAGTAAATATCGCCGTTCAATGCATTTCGAATTAACACAAGAGCAAATTAATGCAATATTGTTCGCGGAAAGCAGTGGCAGTGAATGTGGTGAGTTAGATGACGAAGATGTTGAATTTTTAGAAAGTGATATCGGTAATTTAGGTGATGGGGATCATGAAAAAACTCTTGTTATTATTGATGGTGCAAAAGTTAAAAGCACAACTGAAAATGAAGAAGTTGAGGTGGTACCAGAAACTGAAAAAAATGTGGAAAGATCGTCAAATAGGAAAAGGAAGGCTAAAGTTCAAAAACCAAGTTACAAGAAAGGGGAAAAACAAAAAAGAAGTTATAAGAGAGTGAGAAAAGAAGAAAGGAAAGTTGTATGGTCAAAGAAAATAGATCCCGTTTTTTTACCGAAACCTGACACTGAAGTAGAATGGGGCAAAGTAAAATTACTGTCTCTGTCTGAAACTCATCAGAATCAGATATATTTCTTGCAGTTTCTAATTTAAAAAAATTAGTTGAAGAAATAATTGTCCCCCAAACAAATTTGTATGCTCAACAGAAGGGAGAACTGTTTGAAACTTCTACGCAAGAGATATATGCATATTTAGGAATATGTTACATCATGGGATATCACGTTGTTCCAAATTTGAGAGACTATTGGTCCACTGATGCAGACTTGAGAGTTTCACTGATTGCAAGAACAATGACTTACGAAAGATTTACTGAAATAAGGAGGTTTTTGCATTTCAATGATAATGAGAAGAATACTCCTAATATAGATGATGAAAATCGTGACAGGGCATTCAAAATTCGCCCATTGATAGAACACTTCAATCGTGCTTTTCAGGAGGCAGTTGAGCCGGAGGAGTGCATGTCTATTGACGAACACATGATAAAATTCAGAGGCCATAACATTATGCGACAATACGTGAAAAATAAGCCTATTCGATGGGGTTTCAAAATGTGGTCTCGATGTGGATCAAAGAACGGATATCTGTACGAGTTTGACATGTACACTGGAAAGAAAAAAGAAACTGAATATGGTCTTGGTGCATCTGTTGTTCTGCAGCTATCCGAAAAGTTGATAGGCACTTGTGCCAAATTGTTCTTTGACAATTTTTTTACAAGTTTTGAGCTGCTAAATGCTCTCAAAGAGAATAAAGTATTTGCTTGCGGTACAATTCGTTGTGACCGAAAAGATTTACCTGAAGATTTGAAGAAAGACAGAGAGAGAAATGAGTCGAGGTGAAATCGACTGTCGACAGGCTGATGGGACATCCGTCGTAAAATGGATGGACAATAGATCTGTCCTGCTCTTTACCACAATTAGAAGACCTGATGATACAGTAATAATTAAACGCAGAGAAAAGGGTAACGCAGAAAAGAAAAATATTACATGCCCAGCAGTAATACAGGACTATAACAATTTCATGGGCGGTGTCGACATCATGGACCAAAAGAAAGTGTCTTATGGAATTGATAGGGGTTCCAGATACAAATATTATTTACGTCCATTTCACGACCTGTTGGACATCGCTATAAATAACGCTTACGTTATATTTAAAAAATTAGACCCAAATTCTAAAGAAAAACGTATTTCCTTTCGTAGGAAAATTGCGCTGGGTTTGATTGGGGATTTTTCCAGCAGGAAACATCCCTTACATTCATATTTGAATCGTCATCGCTCTTCTCAAATCATTGTACATGATGAAACATCAAAGAGACACTTGCCAGATATTTCAGGTGTAAGAAAGCGTTGCAAAAACTGCTCTGAAAAAAAAATTGAGAATCGAACAAACATATTTTGCACGTTTTGTGAAATGCATTTCTGTTTGACAACTAATAGAAATTGTTTCAAGGAATTCCATGAAAAATAAATGGTATGTATAGAAATTATTTATGTCTTATTTTTATCCTCTAACTTAAGTAGTAAAACTTTTTTAGCTGTTTTCCTTGCTTCGTGAGGAATAACGGAGCACCAATGTCTGGTAAAGATTTTATCCTTGACGCAGAAAGGGATACTGGTGTCCCTAGGTGATTTTGCCCTTAACGCAGAAAGGGACACCGGTGTCCCATGCTATATTTCGTAACATAAAAATATTAAAATTCTAAAAACACTATTTTCCACTTATTTGAACCTAAATAAATACAAAATAATGAAAAAAATTTAAAAAATGTGTTTTATAAAAATTCTGCGTCAAAGGGTTAAACAGCATAGAGTGAAAAATGCTTCCTGCTGATTCTTACATAAACTGATCTGTCTGATGAATTCAAACATGATTCACCCGTCACCCACCACTTTTGGGAGGTATCCGGGGAGGTTTTTAAGAATGCAAGAGGGGGAAAGAAAGGTAGTACCGTATTACCCCGCATTATCCGGCATGCCGGGAAAAAAGAGGTTGACCAGCATGCCGGAAAATTTGAATTTTCCGGCATGCCGGATAATTTGAGGTTCATTTTCCAACAAAATTCTCAGTTCAGTTCCAATCAAAAAGCAAACTACTTTGGGGAGAAAAAAATAAATTTCGAAAGTAAACTTTTTCGGAATCAAACCAATAAATTTCAGGTCGGCGAGATGAAAAAAAGAATCGTATGGGTTTTGACACCCTTGAGGGGAGTTTTATCTTTTATGCTCATCAAAGTGGTTGCTCCCCCTTTCATTCGTAAACACTTCGCTCCACTCATCAGGGTTCCACTGTGATTACCGTTGACTGTTGCTTCCCTAAGGTCATGTCTCAGTTCTGAATCCACTCTCTCAAGAATACACAAAAACGATGTGATTTATTGATGGTACTTAGCTGTCAGAGGAGCTACATCGTCGCAGCTTTGTGACTGGATGAAACAGAAAGAAAAATTGATTGCGTGCTCCTCAGAAAAATCTATTGAAGTGAGGAAAAGAAGGAATTTACCTACCGAACATGAAAAAGCCAAAAAACGTGCTAAGTTTCCAGAGATAGAAAGCATTTTGGTCGTCTGGATTCAGGAAGAAAGAAAAGCAGGGAGGCTTCTTGACGGTTTGAGGATAAAGGTTCGTGCAGAGCAAATTTTAAAAAGTTTGCATTCTAAAGAAGGCGATGCTATTGAAAAAATTAATTTTAAAACCTCAAATGGCTGGTTCGAAAATTTTTTAAAACGGCATAATATTGTTTCCAGATCTGTGACTAGTGTTGGACAAAAGGTTCCGGAAAATGCAAGGGAATTGTGCAATTCTTTTTTTTGATTATTTTGATCGGACATCCAAAGATATAGATATCAGTTGCATAGGCAATATGGATGAATCCCCTTTATGGTTTGACTTGCCAACACAAAAAACCTTTGACTTTAAGGGTGTTAAAGTTGTACCCTGTAAAAGAAAAACTGCACTACACTGTTGTTTTCAGTGCTATGGCAAATGGCGTGAAACTCAAACCTATGATTATTTTTAAAGGACTAAAAAACATTCCTAAGGGTGAATTTCCTAAGGAAGTAGTTATAACTGTAGCCATGAAATAAAGGTCAAGATTTACGGTCGCCACTCGCCACGTGGCGACCTAGTTTTCAAAAGTGGCGACCCCAAAAAATTTCAACAGTCGCCACCTTTTTTTTTTTTTGCTATTTTTATTTTAGATTCCAAGAAAAGAAATCCACACCAGTCCAGAGATGCATCAGTACAATAAGGCTCCCGAAAGAAATGGGAGAAGACGATGTATTGCTTTAGAATTGCCCTTCATCAAACAAAGGGGAAAAACTGGGGAAGAAGTTTGTCTGGAGTTGCTGTGGGTAGGTGGAAACAGGTTTCCATTTCTCCCCATGCTGGGGGGAGAGCAGGCTCCTATTTCCTCCAACAAAGAACCCCTTGCTTGACAGGGGGGGGGGGATCGGGGAAGATCGTTTTTTGACCGGAAATACGAGTGGACTAGTGGACATTGGACCTCGGAGTTGGTACCTTTTTGCATTACTCACAACGTTTCTGCCTCGCACCATCGTTTTTTGGAGTTCGTTCATTAATGGGAAAGTATTCCTTTAAAATATTTTTTATGTTTATGAATTAAAGAAAAGTATAATGGCTAGTAAAAAACGAAAATTCACAGACAATGTTTGCTCTACGCGAAAAATAACTTCGTTTTTCTTGAACAAAGATTTAAGCGATAATCCACGTGGTCAGCAAAATGTTAGTAATTCTGAAAGGTAAGTTAATTTATTACTTTTTTTGGTTCCTTTTTCTAACATAGTTATATGTTTTGCTTAGATATTGTGCTGAGAGTATGAAAATATTATGCTAATTTTCTCTTTTCGAAAAAGAAAAACAGCATAACGTACGTTTTCTTTTTTTCTTCTTCTTTTTTTTTTTTTTTTTTTTTTTAAATAAACCTTCGAAGGTCCTTCCGGTCCTATTTGATTTCCAATTAACAACAACCTTTATTCTGCAAATCCTCAGAATAGGAAGGCAAATTAATTTTAAAGTTTTAACAAGGGAACTTATTTTGGATCGCGCAAAGCTCCCCCCCCCCCCCCCCCCCGCTCTTTTTATCATTTCCTTAATTCATATTATCAATATTCCAAATTGTTCCGTAAATCCTGTATTTCATTAAAAAAACTTTACATCATTTAAAAAAAAAAAAAAAAAACTTAACCTATATTTCAGCTGTGATGTGAACGCTAATGCTCGAGATCGATAAAGAATGCGTTTCATTAAAAATCGCCTTTACTATTAGGAGCTAGTTTCTATTTAGTCGAATAACAATTGTAATTTTTAAATCCTCAATCGCATCAGATTAAAATATCAGCCAAATAGCCAGTCCTTGGATCATTTTCCCTTCATGATCGTCCTCAAATGGCTGCTGCGTATGGAACGCAGTCGCCATGTTTGGTCACTTTCAAGGCGTCGTAGACAAGTCACTACAGTAATTACACAGTGCAAAATAAGGTTTTTTTTTTTTTTTTGAAATATTTTTTTGGTAAATGCCAAATTGTATATTACTGGTGATGTTCTTGAGGGTTTTTTTTAGTTTTTAATTGTTCTTATTCTCAAAGGGGGGAAAATGGAGAAATTTAAACTATATGTTTCTGAAAACAAAAAAATATATATGTAATATTTTTTCTATTCTCATTGTGCAAATTTTGTTTAAATAAATTCTTTCTATAAAACTAGTTATCTGAGAATTGCATGTTCATTTTTACTGCCATTGCTTTTTGCAATGATTTAAATAAAGATTTTAAAGATTTTTTTTGGGGGGGGGGGAGGGGAGGATTCTTTTTATTTTGTATTTCTACCGTAGGACCAATGTATTGTGTGCATTATTTTTGGTTGAATGGTTTTTTTTCTTATGAAGCTTTAAAATGGGTGAAATGAACCATTTGTCCTAGGAGTGTTTTACTCGTCAACGGAAGGTTTTACTTAATTTTTTAATTAGAACTCCTGTAATAAGATTTCCCCTGATGAAAATTTAATAGTTATAGAGTGATTCAAGCATCCTACCATTTGAAAAGTGTAGATTAATATGTATATATACTATTATTGCTTTCTCATCATGCTTTGAAAATTCGCTTTTCTCTATGATGCCAGATTTTTCTCCATGGAATATAAATATTCTTGAAATCTCACTTTGTCTCATTAGATAGATCAATGGGCACTCTATAAATTCTCTCTTCAAGCAAACATGAGAATAGTCATTTTATCTTTTGAATTTTTTTCTTTGTTTTTTATTATTGTTTGCATTAATGCTTATTTAGATCAGTTAATTTGCAACGCCAAGAATCTAAATGTTTCCGCTTTTACATGTTTTTTCCCACATTAGAAGGAGTTTTGTTAATTAACTTGTTTAATATTGCGTTGAGCGCACTCCATTATTTTTTTTTTTCTTATGGTAAGACCTTTTCTCCTGAATTTTCTAAACTGCTTGTTGTCTTTATTCAGAAATTCCACTATATAATTTTTCAATGTCAAATTAGATTACCATCGGCTCCTGCAATTATTCCCGCTGATCAAGATCGTCATCAACTTGCTAACAATTCTGATCTAGATGACACAGATTTCTTAATAAGCCCCTGTTCTGAGAAGGAAAAGAGTCCATCGTCTGCTCCATCAATCAGTCCTGCTGAACAAGATAGCCTTTCACATGTTGTTAATTCAGATCCTTTGAAGACAGACTACAAGAAACATAGCTATTCTAAGAAGGAAAACAGTCGACAATATAGGGAAGAGTGGAAACTTGTAAAGAATGATCAAAAAGCAACAGAAGACAGAATTAAAAACCTTATCATTGACTCTGCAGATCCTTGGGGTATGTGGTGTCTTAGCTGTTCAAAATGGGCTCCCCAGCTTTCAGCTAAATATCTTTCAAATTTTGTTAAAAATGCAAAACATTTTCAACCTCCTCGACGTAAAAAAGAAAGTGTTGATATACACTTTAACAGTGCAAGTCATGCTTACTGCTCAGAGAAAGAAAAATCTACACTTATTCCTATTCCTGCATCAGATACTGTAATTTATAAACAGTTGGTAAGTATTGATGAAAAAGTTCATAAAAAAATGTCTTATCTAATAAGGACCGTATTTTATTTTGCTATCAAAAACAGACCAGCAAATGAGTTTGCATCTGAATGTCAGCTCCAAAAATTAAATGGTGTTGAATTAGGCAACACATACCAGAATCAATACTCTTTTAATACTTTATTAAATTATGTTGCTTCATACTTCCGGGATAAAACTGTAAATATAATTAATTCTTCAACATTTATATCAATTTTAACTGATGGAAGCACAACTAAAAAAATTTGTGAATATGAAGCTATCATAATAAGATATGTACCAGAGGAAGAAAATGAAAGTAAAATGTCATTCATAGGGCTTTGTGAAATTGAAAATGCAGATGCCCAGAGTTTAGCAAAAGAAATTTCTGGATGTCTAGAAGACTAGGCGTTAAATTCCGTCATTTTCCGCGTATTTCTGCCATATCTCATAGATGGCAGCACGAGTGAATTCCAAAATTTTTAAATGCGATTTTTACAGAATTTACGAAAAGAATATAGAATGACATTGTTTATGAACTATTTCTGGAATACAAAAGTGGTCAATTAAAAAACAAGGCTCCTGACAAGTTAGTTTCGAGATTTTTAAAAGTAATAACACAAATAACGGGATTAAGGAAATTAAGGATTAAGGAGATTTATTTTTTCGGCACACAAAGAAAATACATGCATACATAAAAACAAAAGGAATTTAGTTTATATTGTTCATAAGAATAGTGACACATAAACAAATTAATTTTTTTTTTTTAAGGTGATTGCGAAATCAACGACAAAAATATGGATTGAAACTCTGTTGTAACTGTTTTTCGAACACGAAAGGGGTCAAATTCATAAATAATTCTTTTAATGTTCATTGCTTTTCCTGAGAGGAGAGGGCAGGATTAAAAGTATTAAAATTTGATAACACTACAAGTTAGATTTGAGATTTTAATTAGAAATTACAAATAACTTTTAAAAATATGACATAAAATTGTAAAGATAATTTTTGGACTTCAAAATGGGTGTAATTAATGAAATAACACTTCAGATCCAAATTTTGCTGTTTTCAGCGGTAAGGGAGACTAGGCGTTAGATTTTTCTAATTAAAATCTCAAATCTAACTTGTAGTGTTATCAAATGTTAATTGTTTTAATCCTGCCCTCTCCTCTCAGGAAAAACAATGAACATTAAAAGATTTATTTATGAATTTGACCCCTTTCGTGTTCGAAAAACAGTTACAACAGAGTTTCAATCCATATTTTTGTCGTTGATTTCGCAATCACCTTAAAAAAAATAATAATTAATTTGTTTATGTGTCACTATTCTTATGAACAATATAAACTAAAATTCCATTTGTTTTTATGTATGCATGTATTTTCTTTGTGTGCCGAAAAAATAAATCTCCTTAATCCTTAATTTCTTTAATCCCGTTATTTATGTTATTACTTTTAAAAATCTCGAAACTAACTTGTCAGGAGCCTTGTTTTTAAATTGACCACTTTTGTATTCCAGAAATAGTTCATACACAATGTCATTCTATATTCTTTTCGTAAATTCTGTAAAAATCGCATTTAAAAATTTTGGAATTCACTCGTGCTGCCATCTATGAGATATGGCAGAACTACGCGGAAAATGACGGAATTTAACGCCTAGTGTCTAGAAGCATGCAAAATTCATGACTGGGAAGCTCGTCTAATCTGTGTAACTGTTGATGGAGCATCCGTCAATATCGGTAAACATGGTGGATTAGTGAAGATTTTAGAGTCTCCCATACACATTCACTGCTATAATCATCTCCTTGATTTATGTTTAAAAGATTCAGTTAAAAGTAGCACAGCAGCTACAAAATTGATGACCCTCTTAAGATCAATAAATACATTTTACAGAACAAGTCCTAAACTTACTCGAGAGTTACACCGAACTGCTGAAGCATTGGACTTAGATGTGAAAGTACTTTCATTCAAACCTATTTGCGAAACTAGGTGGGCTAACTCGTTAGAAAATACAGTGACTGCTATTGTCCAGAACTACCAAATAATTGTGCAACATCTCACTAATGTTGTGGCATCTACATTAGGTTACACAGGTAATGTTGTTAGTGCTGCGAAATCCATTTTGAAAGATTTGTTGCTGTATGATGTTGTGTTCTTTTTGCACGCCTTTAGAGATTTCATAGAAATTGTTTCTACGGCTACATTGTATTTAGAAAAGAATAATATCAATATATGTGAAGCGACAAATTGTATAAAACATTTGCAGTTTAATTTAATACAATTCGGGAACTCTGGAGAGCTGGAAGTAAGTAGCGGCAAGTATTTGCAAGATTTTCTTTTGACAGTAGATGATTCAGAACCAGATCAACTAAAATTTAAAAATCATGTCTTAAGCATTAACAAATCGCCATTTTCTTCAGTTACCAGACAGCAAAGTAACTTACCTAGGCAAACAGATACCTTTAAAGACTTTTGCTTGAACATGAGCAACAAAATTGAAAAAAGGTTTTTTGGCGAAGATGACCCCGGAAATGGTCCGTGTACTCTTATGGCAGAAAAATTAGACTCTGCAATGTTTCCACCAACAGAGAATGAATTAAAAACTTACGGAGACGCTGAGCTTTTGCAAATATGCAAGCTGTTTAAGTTCCCTAAAGAAAGAGCTCTAGAAGAATGGAAAGTACTGCGTAAAGTTATTTTTAATTCATTCAAACCAACTATACAGTTGCCAAAACTGCTGGAGAGGTTAAACACAAAAAATTTCAGTAATTTTAAAATAATGAAAGATGTAATTACAGTCCTGCTTACAATACCACCCAGTAATGCAGCAGTTGAGAGAGTATGGAGCAATGTGAAGAATATTATAAATGATAGGTCAACCTCAATGAGTAGAAAATGCATTGAACAGAGGCTGTACATAAAAAATGCAAACATGAGTTTAGAAGATTTCAATGCAGACCCAATAATTGAACTGTGGTGGAATGACTCAATCAGAAGTAGGCGTCCAAATGTACTGGATTAAAATATGGACACAGTTCAGTTATTTTATATATCTATGCAGTGTGATATTATATTATTCAACGATACATTTGTTGGAGGCCATAATGTATTCTTTTTAAATAAAAAATTAGCTTTCTTTAATTTACAGTCATTATTCTTTGAAATTATTATACTCTTAAATAAGATTTTCTTTTTGTCGCATTGCTTGACTGAACAGTATTTTAAAACATTCAACCTTATTTAACTCTTATAATGCAGTACTTTTCAATTAAATATTCAGTTCAGCAGAAAGAAGTTCTGAGATCAACTGCTGAAATTCCTGTAAGTGTTGAATCAACAGGGGTCAATCCAGGATTTTTTCCCAGGGTCCTGTTTTTGGAATTTTGTGAAAAACAGTTCAGAATTTTGTGAAAATTAATGTGCAATTTAGTGAAAACTAAAGTAATTTTGTAAGAAATAGTTAATATCCGATTGTTTTTGAAGCTCAGATTATTGTGAAGGGTCCTATTTTGAGTTTCTGAATTTTGTGAAGGGTCCGTTAACGGACCTAATTTTTCTCTTGATTGCCCCTGATCAAGGATGTTAATTACATAATAAAATAACTATTGCTTTACTGAAAGAGAAAGTTAACATTTATAATGTCCAATTCTTTTCATAGAAACAGACTGCAATGTTTTACCAATCCAAATATCTCAGTTCTATCTGCATCTGACACGTCTTTACAATACAAAAAGGAAGTAATCAGAAAATATCTTGATATATACAATTTAGTATATTTGAATGCATTAATAAAACCAAAGCTTTTTTTTTTTTTTTCCAAAGAGGTTTCTGTTCTAAGCAGATACTCTTGCAACACCAGGTGCACAATAGGGTGTATCGAAAAAAACTTTTTTTCGAAATTCAATTTACTAAGTTGATAAAAAGTTGCCCCTACCTACCCACATATTCCACAAAAAATTTCAGTCTAATCAGAAATTGTTTAGGTGTTCCGCACGAGGCCTGAAGTTTGTGAATTTCTTGAAAAATATGATTTTTTTTCTATTTTTTTAAAAATATTAAGGATAAATGTTAAAAATAATTCAAGTTGAAAAATGTACACCGCAAAGTCGGAGGACAAAATTGGGTTTGAAAAAAAGTATATTAAACAACATTTAAATCTCCCACATTTATTCTAAACTGACGTAATTTTCACCAAAACTAGCATTTTACAAGGCCATGCGGCTTGGTTAGAAACTTGTTTATGAATGTGGAATCTAACTGAATTAACACTTGAAACTGGGATTCATCTGCGATTTATGTGGAGTAAAAAGTAAAATAATATAAAATATAAACAGAATCTAAACCCCTCGTCACACAGTACCCGCGTTCTATCGGGGCCCCCGTGATGATAAACGAAATACAGCTCCGCTAGCATAGCTGCTTTAGGATTGCAGAAGAACATATATTTTTGGTTGAGGAAACAGACTCTAAATATTTCGGACATGGTGCTCCAGTAAATGGCACAGGAAAAGAAATTGTAGCTTCAGTTTCACGATTTATGGAAAAAAAAGTTCTATTGATAAAGAACATAAAAGCTATCGGTTGTGATGGCACATCAGTTAACACTGGAAAATCAAATGATGCTATTAGACTTCCAGAAAAGTCTTTAGAACCCTCACTACAAGCCGTGGTATGTTTTCTTCATTTAATGAATTACCGCTTAGAAAGTTAACGGTGGCTCTTGATAGACCGATTACTGGACAAAATTTTTTTAGTTGACCTATTGGAGAATTCTAACAATATTGCTAAGATCTACCAGTCATGAACTTAAAAAAAAATAGAACGCTTTTTACCAGAAGTTGATGTCAAAGAATTGAGTTAAAAATACTTATGGGATGTGTCAAAAGCTGTAATGTCTGGCAAATGTTCTCAAAATTTAGCAGAAAGGAACCCTGCAAGCTTTTCCCATGCAAGATGGCTCACGATGGCAAAGTTTTGAGGCTATACATCGCAACTAGTGATCCAAGTTCATAGTTAAATAAACTAGCAGAATTTATAATAAAGGTTTATGCTCTGTGCTTTTTCACAATCGAATCTCAGCATAAAATTAGTCCGGCATCTAAGTATTTTTTTAAGATCATAGACTGCAGCAAGTATTTGGATACAAATCTCCAAAATGTTAGCCATTCACATTGTAAAGAAGCCATCTTGCATGGGAAAAGCTTGCAGGGTTCCTTTCTGCTAAATTTTGAGAACATTTGCCAGACATTACAGCTTTCGACACATCCCATAAGTATTTTTGACTCAATTCTTTGACATCAACTTCTGGTAAAACGCGTTCTATTTTTTTTAAGTTCATGACTGGTAGATCTTAGCAATATTATTAGAATTCTCCAATAGGTCAACTAAAAGAATTTTGTCCAGTAGTCGGTCTATCAAGAGCCACCGTTCACTTTCTAAGTGGTAATTCATTAAATGAAGAAAACATACCACGGCTTGTAGTGAGGGTTCTAAAGACTTTTCTGGAAGTCTAATAGCATCATTTTATTTTCCAGTGTTAACTGATGTGCCATCACAATTGATAGCTTTTATGTTCTTTATCAATAGAACTTTTTTTTTTCCATAAATCGTGAAACTGAAGCTACAATTTCTTTTCCTGGGCCATTTACTGGAGCACCATGTCCGAAATATTTAGAGTCTGTTTCCTCAACCAAAGATATATGTTCTGCAATCCTAAAGCAGCTATGCTAGCGGAGCTGTATTTCGTTTATCATCACGGTGGCCCCGAAAGAACGTGGGTACTGTGTGACGAGGGGCTTAGATTCTGTTTATATTTTATATTATTTTACGTTTTACTCCACATAAATCACAGATGAATCCCAGTTTCAAGTGTTAATTCAGTTAGATTCCACATTCATAAGCAAGTTTCTAACCAATCCGCATGGCCTTGTAAAATGCTAGTTTTGGTGAAAATTACGTCAGTTTAGAATAAATGTGGGAGATTTAAATGTTGTTTAATATACTTTTTTTCAAACCCAATTTTGTCCTCCGACTTTGCGGTGTACATTTTTTAATTTGAAATATTTTTAACATTTATTCTTAATATTTAAAAAAAATTAGAAAAAAAATCATATTTTTGAAGAAATACACAAACTTCAGGCCTCGTGCGGAACACCTAAACAATTTCTGATTAAATTGAAATTTTTTGTGGAATATGTGGGTAGGTAGGGGCAACTTTTTATCAACTTAGTAAATTGAATTTCGAAAAAAAGTTTTTTTCGATACACCCTAGTGCACAATCAGGGTGAAAATTTTAAAGTTAAACACAGAGCTAATGTTAAAATTACAATCCATATAACAGGGAAAAGTAGCTTAGTTTAATAGATCAGTAATAAGTTGTTTGGTAGTCCTTAGTCCAATATCACTACCCAAGGAATAACGTTATAAAGTCCTTGTTGCACCCATGTTACTATAAATTTAGTATATAATGCAATAATTGAAATTTCATAAAATAAATTATTGGAAAAGAATTATTTGGTTTTTCACTTTACAAATTGCAACCCTTTGAAAGGATAAAAAAATCTGCTGCTCTTCTTGCATCTATCCCTATGCTTTCAAGGTCTTTTCTGTACTCTAACTGATTATGAATTTTATAAAGAGAAAAAATAGGGGGATATATCAAATATATGAGGGAAAATTTATTTAATATTTTTGACCTACATTCCTGCTTACAATACATTGAAGAATTAATTTGAAACATTGCTATTTTCGCAAACTAATGATTAATTGAAAATTTCAATTGTTCATTAATAAGCTATGTTTTTAATATAATTGCAATTTAAAAATGTATTGAACAATATATGGTTGAATACTATGAAGTTTTGCTACTTCCTCAACTATTTGACTGAAATAGTTATTTTATAATTTAGCTATTCAAAATTATTGTTTGAATCATTAATATAGTTACAGATAGTGAAAAATCAAAGCTGTTGAATTTTATCATTTTGAAACATGCTCAGCACTGTACATTTCTCAAATTAATTATCAGAGCATTTGTATTTATACAACTGTTATGCATATATTTTTTTAATTACTAATAAATTTTTTTGAAGTATTGAGATGTGTAAAAGTAGATTGATTCCTAGAGGCCACAGTCAGTGGTACTTTAGAGCTCGTAATTAATTATCTTGGAAGTTCTAGGTACGCAATACTTCTTGTAACTCCATGATTGATATAATTTATATTTTTTGTTAGCATTACTTTAGTATTAGCACCTTTATAATGTTTGATAGTTCCCATCAAGAATTTTAAATAAAACATACTTAAAACATTTAAAGAGACAAATTTATATCCCCCCCCCCTTCTCGTACTAGGGTGGTATTTTCAAAACTCGGTAAAACTGGTGGCCACCAAGTTTTTTGAGTCTAGTGGCCACTGGCCACTTGAAAATTTTCTAAATCTTGAGGTCTACCATGAAAGGCTCTATGAACAGTGATCTAATGAACATTTATAAGCAGAAAGTCTGGGGTGGACGTCCACACTCCTTTTTCAAACCCAAGTCCCTTCTTGTGCTGGATAGTGCCAAACCTCACTTAAAAACATCAGTTAAATCAAGTTTTAAACAGCACTATAAGACCAAACTTGCATTCATTCCAGGTGGTCTGACTCCTATCTTACAACCCGCCGATGTTCATTGGAACAAAACATTTAAGACTGAAATGAAACGTCTGTGGACCGAATGGTTGATAAATGGAATTCACAAATTCTGGCAGGCGTAGAAGTGCATCCTACACTACCATCGCACAATGGGTGAAACTGGCATGGGAAAAAGTTCCCAATGAACTAATCCATAAATCTTTTGTGCAATGCGGATTATCAAGGGAAAGGACGAACGATTCCTTGCATAGTAGATTAGTGGAACTTATGAACAACACTATTAATACTGATAATGCCTGTCATGAAAATGAGTCAAGTTTGACAGATGTAGAAAGTGAAGAAAGTGAAACTGTGGTTTAATTTCTGAAGGAATATTTTTCCGACTTTGTTTGTTTAATCAAGAATGGAAATATTTTAACAATATAGGAAATAAAATTAAAAATTTGTTTGTTATTAATGATGGTCATCAGTTACGGATCTAGTTATATGCCAATTAAATAATGGATTCAAAAGCAATCATTGTCACAGCGATTTGTTCATAACTTGTTTTAATAAATTATTTTTAGTTCCTATTAAAGAGGTAAGTTTACTTTTCATTTATTGAATAACTGTAGTAAATTCTTTGTGCAACTGAAATATTTAAATTTTAGGACTACAAATGTTTGTTAAGTTTTAATTAATTTTTATAAAATGATTAATTAATATTTTTATTGTCATAATAACAGAAATGGTATTGTTAATTAATATTTGCAAAATTAAACTGTTTATAGGATGATATATATATAACATATATTTTTTAAGTTGGACATATATTTATGATTAGAGTATTAAATCAAATTTTGTTCTAACCTCGGTTTTTCCGGCATGCCGGAAAGGACCAGGCAAGGGTTACTGGAAATCTGGTGACCCTTGAATTTTGCGGCATGCCGGATAATACGGTATGATTATCTTAAAGAAAGGCAAAACATGAAGTTTTAGTAATAATGCACAAAAACTTACTTTGACCCTGGTAGAAACCTTTAAAATTTCTCACAAAAAGTACATCCGTACCCTCCCATACAACAAAAAGTTTCTTTTCATCTGTAGTAATTGTAACTGAACCTGTAAAATTAATAATTTAATGCTTTCATTCTTAACACCTGAAAATAAATGGACAAAACCATTTTTAAACATAACAATTAGTGTCATAAGTCATAACCTTTTTTTTGAAATGAAATTCAATAAAGCCACGGCTGCAAATTTAACCAAGCTGAAAATAATGCATAAGGGCTCTTTAGAGCCATAAGACATTGATGACAATAATAGACAACTTCTTACAGAGAGATAGATACAACTACTAATTAACAGTGCACAAAACAACAATATTTACATATCATTGGAATAATTAAAGAAAACTTTTTTTCAATAACGTACTGCAGCAGCTGGTTTTAATGATTAATCTTTTCTGTCGAGTATTTTTTTGAAACTTTTTTTTTTCTGAAACGTAAAACATAGACATCTAAAAAATGAAAGAAACATTGTACTCGAAACAATGGTTAATTAAGAAGCAACAATCGTAAAACATTCAATTATAATTATAGAAAACTCTCCGAAATGAGATTAATAGTACAACTACTGGTTAACGATGCAAATTTTTTACTTTTATGAAGATTTTCTGTTGAAATACAAAACATCAACATCGAATACAAAACATCGATGTTTGTAAAAGATCGACCATAAAACATCAACTGTAAAAATATGGATGTTTTAACTAAACCATCGATATAGATAGATATATTTCCAAAATATCCACATCGATGTCACACCACTAGTCAGAAGGAGCAAATGATAATGCTGTTAAGAGTAAGTACTTGTAAGGAGAGTGTAGAAATTATTTTTCAGTAATAGCATGGTAAGTTTTTGATCACAGGACTTGTCATATACTATGATGACATTGAAAATTAAAAGCAAAAACAGACTCTAATTTAAAGGGGCAAGAAGATAAAGGTGATGTGACAATTTTAGAGAAAACATACTTTTTATCATGGATGAAGGTGATAAGGTAATAATTTCTTTTTTTAAAAGTGTTTTTTAGAAATTTAAAAAATTGTCACATATCTTCTTTATTCATTTGCCCCTTCAATTGTGATTGTGAGTTAACACAATTGAACACGCAATAATCTGAATTTGTGTAAATTGGCAAAATTCAAATGTCACATATCACCTTTATCGACTTGCCCCTTCATTTACCCACCTCGTGTTAAAACGACTTCACTGGTCAGAAAGCATTTTAAATTCAAATATATTTAAAACTAATTTCGAGAGGACATGGTAAACACGGAAAAGGAAAGATAATTCTTACTGGTAAAATTTGCTAGTCGCATAAGAAGGGTAAAAACAGAAAATTGAAAATCAAAATCCTTAGACTAAAATCAATTACAAGTATTTTAATTGTTAACAAATAGAAATTAGCAACATATGAACATTTAAAATGTTGAGTTTTCTTTCCTTGTCAGCCAACAATGACATTGGTTTTCGGTCTCATGAATAAGGCTTTGCAGCATTTACTAAAAACGTTATAATTCTAGTTCTATGTGACATGGAATTTCCAAACACAATTTATAAGATGCAGAAAAATTCTTTCTTTTGGAACAATTGTTTTAAATTTTCAAGTATGTTTTTACTTCAAAAGTTTCAAAGAATGCTTGAAAGGTATTTAATTAATATCTTCGTTAATTAATATCGTCCAAAGACACCACCTAGTTAAGAACACTCTTGATTAGCTCACCTTTCAAAAAAAATTTTTTTTTTTTTTTTTTGAATTGGTCCATCACACAGACCAATCAAACTTATAACCCCCCTTCCTTGTTGCGTCAGGGGTTAAAAAAGGATGTTTGAAAAAGTCTACTATCAGAGTCAAGAAACGTGTAGAGCGGATCTAATTTATTGTCACTTGGTCATAAATTTCCCTTAACCTCTTGACTACAGCTATAAATGATGTGTAGGTAGTCCGAAAACGTAACAATAGCTACGTATAGACTCGTACGCATAGTTCTTTTTTTTCTATTCACAAAAGAAAGTCATATTGCTGTAAAAGCAATGAAGTTTTCTTGAGTCCTATCAAGGAGATATTAAACTTTTTTGCACCTGGGACCACAAAAGCACTTAGAACCAAAGGCGTACTGAGAAGTTTTTTCCAAGAAGGCAATAAACCAATTATCTACGAGGATTTTTCTTTTCTTTTTTTTTTTTAAGTGTTCAGGGTTATTCCATGCTTTCATTAGGTGAACACTCGTGACTGTTTTCAAGATTTGTTCAATTAAAAACCTGTTTGTCTAGGATTTTGAACCAAAATGGATGGTGAAAATAGTAGTGGGTCGGAATGAATTCCAGATGAAGATGAAAATATGTTGACCAATTCCGAGTTCATTGATAAGTAAAATTTTATAAAGAAATAAATTTCTGATGAGTAAAAGTTTAACATAGAGTTTGAATATAAATTTATTATTCTGCGTTTTGTATCTGCAAGTCTCCCTGAATTATCTTTGTTTTCTTACAAAGCCTTAGAAACTATGTCCGTTTTTTTTTTTCGACTACATACCTAAGGGATTAATGAGCAATTCCTTTATTAAGTGAACTCATTTTCTTGAATTATCTACAGCACACAAAGCTTTGAAGTATGAAGTTCTTTGAATTTCACACTACAAGAAATTTTGGTTCGACTGGAACAGCTATTGTTCAAGAATCTTAGAATCCATGCACAAACACTTAACAGCTTTGCAATTAAAGATTTTTTGTCATGAAATCATCAGTAAAAGGCTTTGATTTAGTTTGCACAAGTTGCGATTTTTTTTTTTGTCTCTTCTACTGCATACTTAGTAGGGGAATCAAATATGTCTCTGCAACTGCTAAAAGCATGAAACTCATTAAAGAGTAACTTAACCAGATGGCATCTTGTAACCTTACGTCAGTGTTGAATAGTTAAGACAGAAGTAAACCTTTGGTACCTAGGTAAAATTGATTTTCAGTCCCAGAAACCTGGCACCATTTGACTGATAAGATTGTTGGCAGAATGTTAGATACTTAGTTCACAACAAATGTCTGCCATTTATATGGCTCGCAAGCTATGTGAGAGTTATTTTGAAATCAGCCCATGCTACAGTACTCTGAATTGAAATTTGAATATTGTTAAAAACAATGGCTCACAAATCAGCTAGCAATAATGCAGAACATAGTTCCAAACAAGACAAAGATTTGAATTTTCAGAGGTGCAATTCTTGCTTATGCAGTAAATAATAACATAAAAATATCCGAATTTGATAATAAACATCTCACATAAATTGCAGATCCTAATGCTTTTTCTGAAGTGTCACAAAATGCGTGCAGTTTTATATCTGTGTCTAAACAAGTTGGAACTAACCTAGGAATTTTTTTATCTGCTAGATTAAATGCAGCTCTTCAAGAAATGATACCCATTTCCAGTTGAACTCTTCGGGAATGAATAGATCCAAGTAAAACTTATGCTTTGGGCTAGGATGAACGTTTTTCAGAACTTTTAGTTTAATAGTATGTTTTACTGCAAGAGGACAAGCTGACATTCATATACACAAGGAATGAAATTTTTTATTGATAGAGATGAAAATCATTAATGCGATAGATTTTTAGAGTAACAGCAACTAAGTCTTTAAAATCTACACTAGGCTACAATTACAAAATAAAATATAAATGTATCACTAAAATAGTGCTCACCATTTTGTGCTTGAAGAGATTTCATTGCCAAACTAGCATTTTTAATATCTTCCTCTTTCTTATACAAGTAAACTACATCATCTTCATGAAGATACAAAGCTTCAAACAACAAATTTATTCCAGTTGAATGATTGGCACTGCTTGTGTCAATATACCATATGCAAGAGGGATTTGAATAAATATTCAAATGAAAACCTCCTATTGGGTGTGTTAAGTTTCCACCACATTCTGTAAAAAATATATATATAATAATACTTAGAAAATAAGTTTTCAGAAGACAAAGTAGGGGTATAAAAAATAGGACACAATGTTGACTAAATTTTATGACTTTTTAGGACAAATATTAAATATTATCCACATTAAAAATGTTTTTTGAGCATAAGTTTAGTTTCTTACCCCCCCCCCCCCCCCCCCCCGCCACACACTCCCTTCTCTCTGAAAAAAAAAAAGACATGAGAGCTTTTATTCATTTTTTTAAGGACAACTGGATGTAATTCCTAGCTTTGTTTAACTGCAGCAAAAAGTTTCTTTTTTTCTTCTTTTTCTAAGATCAAAAGTAATGTGCCACACATAAAGAAAAAAATCTTATTTTGTAAAATAGAAATTCTTGGGTGTAAATTTAGACTTACAACCACTAGGATTAAAATCTGTCACACAAAACTTAAATTCAAATTTTACAAAACATTATCATATGGATAGAATTAGGAATTAGTTCACTTAAAATTGTAGGGTTGCTGGGTTGCTTCCTTTTATTAGCTCAATTTTCCTGCTATAAAAAACAAAGAAATAAAAATAAGTGAAAAATGGCATTTAGTCCACTTTTTTGTAGAAAGTCCAGGGTGGCGGGAAAAGTTGGAAAGAATAGAAATTTACTGATTCTCCATATGTTTGACAGATATTGTTATGGTGATGTAATAGAATTACTACATAATTTGATTATGTTATTTATTACGGAAATTCTTCGAAATTAATCATTTAAAAGAATCATAATAATTGAAATTTTAATCAAACTAATAAACCTGCAAAAAAACTTATTTACACTTTCATATATTTTTAAAATTTTTTACTCTTAAATTAATAAAATGTATGTCAAGTTAAGTTAATGAAATAACTGTTGAACATAAATTGCATCACATTTTTTTAGTTCAAAAAGAAAGTATTACAAATAAGACACAGCCAGCTTGGTTATACCATCCAGAGACTGCAGTTTGTCTTATTAGAAATCATCAGTCTGGAATAAGTAATAACCATTCTGAAGGCAGAAAATGGCATACAGAAGCTAAGAGAGCTAAATAAACTATAAGACGGTATGTGCCTCCAGCTTGGTTACTACTTATTCCAGACTGATAAGTTCTAATAAGAACAAAACTATAGTCTCTGGATGGTATAATTGTGAAGACGGTATATTATTTGTAGTTCTGCCTTTAACACTGGCTTAGGGGCAGTAACTTCTACTCAAGAAAGGATTGCTTTCATCATGGTAAAAATATTTTAAAAATAAAT
>JAXGGA010006306.1:0-70831 GCA_038373865.1 Uloborus plumipes
TAGCACGGTAAGTGTGTTAAGTATTTGTCTTTAACTCAGTTGCGCAAATTTATGTAACATGCTTATGTAGTTATTATTATGTAAGCAAAATAAATTTTGACATCTGTGTTTATTTGAAAACACTAAGTAAGAGAGTAGAATTATCTTAAAAATACAACTGTTTACAAATTTCTTTTATTTTCACTTGTTATAAAATATGTGCATAAAAATAAAAAAAATGTTCAATACTAGAAAGCAGTACGTAAATAAAGATCAATGCTGTCTTCTTTTAAAAACTTTTATTGCAAAGGGATGTGTACGGATGTGCTCTGCTTTTTGAAATAGAATAAATGTGTATTATTTTATTTTTAAAGCACAGAATATGTTATTAGCTAAACCCTTTTTTTTTAAAATCTGGACTTAATGTTGACACAATTTTTTTCTTCATGATCAAGTTTAATTGACTACGAATATGCATTCGTTTGGTTTTTTACATTTCATTTCGTTTATAGGTCTTGAGAAACATAAAGGTAATTTTGCTTCTTAATTCTAGAATAACCACTAAATTAAGTTGATGCCAATGATGCATTTAAATTACACAAATAGACTATACAACTTACCTGGCATATACCTCAAGTAATCAGTTTGTTATACTTCGCTTTGTTACTCCAATATAATCAGAAACATTTTTCTTAACGTAGTAAATCAATCCCGGACTCATTGGACGTTCACAATGCTCAATTCTAGGAAATAAATGATGCTCATAAAACTGCTGGCAGTAAAAAGCGTTAACATCCAAGTTGCTAGAATTTTGAACTGTCAAAACCTATTTTACTGTAAAATCATACGCTAAAACAGAAGAAAAGTGATGTAGTTGGTGGAGTGGATAGAGCAGAATAAAATATATGCCGTGGGAACTAAACCGGGAGTGGAACAGTATGTTAACCACCATACAGAATGCTGCACAAGATTGGGCGGGAAAGGCAAATAATAAACGTAGAATACCGGCTGGCACTGCACAGGCACGACCTGTGGAGCATTTCTGGAGCAATTGGGCAAAAGGCGTATACTCAATGAAATTTGTATTGAAAAACACTAAAAACGGTGCACACTTTTATGTAAAAACATTACCTTAGTAAATCCAGGTAGAGGGGTCACTCAAACACCTTGACCCTTCAGATGCTTAGTTTTTACTGCGTAATTTACGGTATTTCTATTCCTGTGCTGTAAGTTTTCCATTTCAAAATAAAATTAACCTTGGAAGTTTTCTCAATTAAAAAGCGAATGCTACATTCGTCTAGATTTTTTTAACAATTGTCAGATACCCAAAGTAGACCTAACCGCCCATCCAAGAGAGAACTGTGTTCTTCTGAAGGAATTTATCGTTATCTTCTGTCTAGTTCAGTACACTGCAGTACACTGAAATCAAAAGGTCAACCGTAACAATACAAGTAGCTATACGGAATTAAGTAAAGACAAAAAAAGCGAGAGATAAACATCACATATGCCCAAGTCACATATTCCAAGAAGCACACTTCGCTTTTTAAAGGTTGTAAAATGGTTATTAACGTTGTAACAACCGCTTAAAAACGTTAATAAAACGTTTAAAGGTTATTTGTGCTACTTGGGTGGTTTCGTAGAGTTCTCTAAATAAAAATTTTACTCAAAGCAGCTACCTTTTTAAAAGCACTATTTTCTAGTTGTACACTTGAAGTGTGCAGCGTACGCATAGTGTGGCTAAGATCCTAATAGCCTTCACATGGTTGCCTTTTCAGATTAAAATCATAATAGAAGCACCCACACTATGAAAGCAGCATAAAAGTACCAGAAAACATTTTTTTAAATATTTTTTATTTGAAATGTGTGCTATTTGCAATGGAAAATTTACCACTTTCTTTCAGTGCACCGTTTCAATTTCGTCCTCTTATTGTTTGCTGTGGATATTTTAAAACATAAATAAAAATGCATACAAATCTTATCAGTCACGAAAGAATTGTTTTTGAAGCAGAAAAATCTGTACGATTTAAGAGATGTTTTCGGAAAAGATATATAAACCATGTTGACAAGTTTTTGAGAACAAATATTAGCGAAAGATTTTGAAATTTATTTGGGAACATACAAGAAAACTTTTAAAGTAAATAAAAGCATTTCTGATTCTTTGAAGGATTTCGAAATGTCGACAACTGTCATTTTCCGTAAAACATCTATATTTAAGGATGGTTTCGCAGTTTTTATAAACAGATTTCCTTATACTTCGAATTTGCTTCGAGTACAAATAATTGTCTTATCAAATTTCAATAGTATTTATACTGTATGTGGCGTTGATGCAGTTTTTTTATATTAAAACTGTAATTCACTGAGAAAATTTTTCAAATGTTTATATTTTTAACCGACTTCAACAAAGGAGGAGGTTATCAATTCAAAGAGTATGTTTTTTTTTGTTTGTTCGCACATAACTTATGATCTACTGAACCGATTTGGACGATTTTTTTTTAAATCGATATGAGATGGTGTAACTTAGGTACCATGTACTCATATGACGATATTTGTTCACTAGAAAAAAAGTTATTATGGAAAACAGTAAATTTCATGTCATTTCCCCATTAAATGATTAAATTTTCAATCCATTGTTGCAAAAATTTTTGCCTCGCAACAGCAATGTTAATAGTAATCATGATGAAAAATTTGAACCAAGGCATAACTAAATCTAACATGAAACTCATTAGCGGTAACGTACGTAGTATGTGTTAAAACCTTATGAGCAACGAGAAACTAGAATTGCTTTGAAATATAAATTAGTTGACAAACCGTTGATATTTAAATGGCTTTGATTAAGCTAGTACACAAATAAGTACCAGAGAATAACAAAGATTTTCTTTAGTGTCAATCTCCATATATTATTTCTCTAAGCCGAATCCTATACCCGGTCGAAACTCGCTCATTTCTTTATCGAATTGCATGAAAATTTATGATTTTGAAGCTTATCCCGCGGGCTATTGACGAAAATTTGACCCACCCTCTAAAAAGTGTCGGTTCGTTTTTTATTTGAACTTCAATTTTTGGGCACAAAATTGACTCTATGTAGCGAAATAATTGTCGTATCGTCTCCATTTTGATTTCATTCGAAAGATTAAAAAAAATGCGTTCTTTAGAACGTTTCTCCGCTAGCGCCGCGTAACGAGAATTTCGAAAATCCACGTTTAAGCGACTTATAAGCGATTGAAGTTTGAAAAAGTTAAATTTTTTGCTCAACTGTTAAAATCGTTACCATTGTTGTTTAAATCAATTTTAAATGCGACATTTCAAGAAAAGGCTTAGCTCGGTAAACCTTAATTGTAACTTTTATTATTTCAAAATACTATGGTAGTTTTGCGATAACGTTAGTATTTAGTTTAGTAATATCCTTGGGTATTTGATTTTAATATAGGGTATCACTTTTGTAGTAGTTGTAAAAGTGAACGTGTCTTTGATCTCTTTGAAAAGTTGTCAGAACGACGGCAGTTGATGGCGATGTTGTGCAAACGTACAAGATTTTACAATGCCAAGGAACAGGGTACCAACAGGCAGACTAACAGGAAGGCCACCAGTCAGAGGGCATTCTGCAACACTGGAACAGGTCACAGAGCGAAGAAGAGAGATTCGTCGTCAAGAGCGAATACAGGTTCAGCGTAATCATAGGCAACAAGAGCTCGATGCTCGACGTCAACAAGAGCAACCAAACAACTTTGTGTCATCATCTTATCTACTTCACCTGCGTCAAGCCATCAATGCAAGAAGGCAACAGCACAAGCTTCCAAACAGTTACTGTTCTGCACGTCTTTTCCTTCAGGAATATCAAGTGGAAACTCATAGTGTTGGTGATATGGACAAAGTGTGTGTTCATTGCGCTGCAAAGTTGTTTCCAGGGGAGTATAGTGAAAATACAGCTACTATGTGCTGCCACAAAGGAAAGGTTCGGTTAGAGCCAATTGAAGTTTGTGAAGAGCTTCAAACCCTTATAGAGGACCTACTAGGTATCTATAAGGGTTTGTCCTATCCTCTGTTTTATACCACGACAACCAATGTTTTAAAATAAACCGCCTTAGCAGAGGAGCGAAACTAAGACACTAAATCTAACACATCCAATCGAGGACTGAAATCTTTGAACCTGGATACCTCAATTTTAAGTTTAGAGTTTTTTTTTTTTTTTTTTTTTTTTTTTTTTTTGCGGAATTCCGCACGGGTCACCTAGTCGTTTATAATTTTAGACGCGTTGATAGTTTCTTCCTTTTTTTTTCAGTTTATTTTATGGAGCATTTACTTAAGAAAATTAGGTGAAATTCCGTAATGGAAACATTACCTTATTTCATAAATACACTTACACTAAAAAGAATAAAATAAAATAATTTTGGAAAAAAATAGAACCGACTTCAGTTGGAAATTGCTCTAAAAAGTAAAAAATAATTTTTTTCTTTGAACACCATCGAAACTACTTTTAAACATAAGTTTTGAAGTCGGCTCAGAAACGATAGGTCAAATGATATTTGACCATATTTTGCCTTCATTTTTCAGAGAAACCATTGAAAATTAAAAGCAGAATATTTGTACCAGTACACGAATGTGGTAATGAATGAAATGTATGCGAATGCTTTTAAAGAACCTGGATCCATTAAAATGTATATAGTTGAATTATAGTTGCGTATGATTCTATACATTGTTTTTGCGCCTACTTCAAAACTTATGTTTAAAAGTAGTTTCGATGGTGTTCAAAGAAAAAAAGTATTTTTTACTTTTTAGAGCAATTTCCAACTGAAGTCGGTTCTATTTTTTTCCAAAATTATTTTATTAACAAGTCAAATCTTCGAGTATATTGTACATGAAGAACAATTTAAAGTGTCTCCGTATAAACAAAGGATCACATCTTTCTAGTTACTGATCTACTACTTTATGTTTAGCAGCAATGATTTGGAGTAGGGGAGTTAGGATATATTCTTAAGCCAATGTCCCTTCTCAAATTTTCTAAAGCTTATTTAGACCGGGTCACTAAATTCAAAATAATTAAGTTTTTATGTTTTTTAATGCGCAATTTATTTATTTTTTTCTTGCTATCTGAGGTACGATAAAAATGTATGCAATAAAACGCTGGAAAATCAACATTTTTTAAGCACCGTGACTTTTATCTTTAACTATCGACTTTTACTTCACTAACATCGTTTACACATGTATAAATGATAATACAAAAAAATGTTTTTCTTCCAGGGAAGTAACACAAGTGCTGGGATTACTACAGCACCAAAACTCACATTTTTTGATCACGTAAGAAGTTTATGGGCTACATGTTATGTGGTTGATATATCCAGTAGGAAACGTCCACTATTAGCGAAATATATGATCATGGGAACCATTTCCACTCCTCATGACTTATAAAGTCGTCGCCCGTTTCCTTTATAGCATAACATGAGGATGAAAAGGGGGGGGGGAGAAATCAAGGCATCAAAACGCTCTATTTCTTCAATAAAATATCAGACCTTTATTTAGGAAATGCAGGTTTGTAAAACGTCAGCGTTTAGCTCACATGCTGCATCCTTATTAATTTGTATATTTCCTGGAAGGAAGGCTCACACGTTCAGAAATAATTTAATAGAGCAAAAAATAAAACAAAATCTATAGTTTGCTTCATATTTATCTCTTTTTCAAAGGAAAAATATCTGTGATCTATATTTGTTACAAATTTTGCTTGTAAATATTCTTATATTAGAATCATTGCGAAATAAACATATATAGCTCTAAACTATACATTTGGATTCTTTTTACTGCAAAACTTATAGTTTTACATCTATAGAAGCTTTTTCTATGTAGAATGTATTTTATTTAAAAGATAGAGTTCAAATTTCAACATTTTTAATCATATTTAAACACAAATCTAAGCGTTAATTCTAGAGACTGTTAGCACGCAAGGCGATAAATCACAATGATTGAAAAATTTAATATTTTGCTATTTTGTATAAGTTAAGAAACATAATTTTTGTAATTTATCTTATTGTATAAGAAACGTTATTAAAAATCTTCAAATATTCTTCTAATTTGTAACTTACAAATTCTAGAAGTTGTGATTACCTTTCCTGTCCATGTCTCTGATGTTATGCCTTCTCCCTCCCCCCTCCCAAAAAAAAGAAGGAGAAATAATTATAGGGAAGAGGGGGCACATGTAAACAAAAATTACAATTAAATATTTTTTTCATTATTAATTTGAGCTATGAAAGAAACAAGTGCTATGCATGATAAATCAAAATTTTGCTAAATATTTTCATGCAGTTACCTCTTTTCCTAAACAGTGAATTCCAGCCAAAAAATACGTCTAATATATGTTTAAATTTGCTTACATCTGCCCCGGGGGGAGGGGGGCAGTTTTAAACACACCTGGGGTACAAGAAAATTTGGATAGATAAATGGTATAAAGTACACTTAAGCATATTTTTAAGTATATTGCTTTTTCGCACATCAATAAACACTTATAATAAAATATTAAGGTGTTCAACATGATTAATTGACTTAATTCAATGAACATTTTAGCCTTCAAGCTTTATAGAAAAAGAAACAGAAGATGCAGCTCGACCTGTGCCATCTAAAGTTGAAGGTGTTGGTAATTTTAGTATAATATCATCAGTGTTTACCATCGCTGTATCATCCGTATTTGGAAGCATAAAAGTTTCTTTCTTCTACTTTCTAGTGAACTTCACATATGCTTCATTACTCTCCATTTTCTCAATATATCCCACACAGTGAATTTTCGTCTTTTTGTAGTAAATTCTACGAGGACAAAGTCATTCACAGCCACATTTTCTGATGCAAGGTTGATTTCAACACAAATTTCTTGATAGTTACGGTTTTCGAAACTTATGTCAGACTCTGTGTCACTTAGTACAACTTTTGACTCTTCCCTTTTCAACAGTTTAGCTAATTCTAACTTTCTTTTTTTTTTTTTTTGTAACTCTATTCAGTTTTAATTAAATATTTAATATTGAAACTTTTAATTATTTAATATTTCTTAACTAGAATATTCAATATAGAAACAATTCAACAATTTTAGAAATTGAAATAACTAAATACTATTATGGGGCACAAGTTTACTGTGTACATCTGCCCCTACATAATGCGTTCACATGAGCTCTTTATCTCAAATTAGGGCTGATTTAATAAAGAACTATATTTTTTTCAATTAAAAAAATAGTGCATAAAACATTAAATTATTAATCACACTTTAAGATGAATAAAATTCAAATCACAAAAAAATAGTTTTAGATGTGTTTTTACTCCGAGAACTGGAACATAAAAGTTTACTGGCACATTCCAAAATAGAAGATCTTATGATAACTAAAAAACTAAGTTGTTTAGATCTTTGAAATTTCCGGCAGGATAGAGTACTCGTGCTACACTAGGTGGCCAAAAGTATCCGGACACTTTCAAAAATTCACATTTTTACATATAGCTCGAGAAATAAGGGATCAATTGTTCTTTAACTTTAGTCATACAAAATATAGGCTTCACCGAACATTTCCAAGTTGAAATTAAATTACCCTTGCATTTGGGTGACGACAAGAAGGGGGTTGAAAGAAAAACCGCTTTTTGACCATAACTCTTCGAAAATAGCTCGGAATAAGCTATCAATTTCAGTAATTAATTAGCATACTATGTATAATTACTGTACAAATTTTAATGAACGTACCACTCTTACTTCTGAAGATATGAAACATTTTTGAAAAAATCTGGTATGGACCCCACACTACTTCCTTTTACGTGTAAATTTCTTAGTAGTTGCCTTAAGTGTTAAAAAAAGTGCTCGGAGTGAGCAAGGTAACAATTCAAATATTTACTCCCCTAATCTGCCACGAAACAATGCAAAAAATATTTTACAATGGTTAATTTTCTAAATATCGCTGATTTTAAGATCATTCAGTAAATTTTTCGCAAAATATCGCCAATAGCGCCAAGTTGAATCCAAATTCAAAAAATAATTTTTCGCCAAATTTGTCGCCAAGTTGGCGTCAAACACTTGGCGACCAAAAGCTTGGCGACATATCGCCAAGTGGTCGCGCCAATTCATATCACTTGTGTCTGCATTGAAATTAACACTGATTTAACCCAAAAAGGGGTAAAACACCCCCTTGGGAACATTCGAATGCAACCACAAGGGGAGGTGCACAACTAGACCATCCTCAGAGCCTACATACCAAGCTAGAAGCTTCTACGGCATATAGTTTTTGAGTTATGCGATCCACATACATACATACATCCGCACACACGTACATACAGACGTCACGAGAAAACTCGTCGTAATGAACTCGGGGGTGGTTGAAAAGAATTTTTCGGCTGCTTACATGTTGGTAGGTACATATGCACGTGCTGACAGGTCGAAAAAACTACTGAACATTCATTCGGGGGTGAGCAAAATCAAAATTTAGACTCAAATTGGAGTGATTTTTTTTTTCGCGATCACAATACTTCCTTTACTACGTAAAAGGAAGTAAAAACGGCAATTTTATTTGAAGGGTCTTTGCTCATAACACGCAGAGCGTTTAATCAAACCTTATCACAACTTCGGGAAAGATGACAAAATACAAGAGAAAGAACATACTAAAACGGTAAATAAAAATATTAAAAATTCGATGAGATATGAACGTTAAAAGGAAATAATTTTTCACGGCGCATGCGCGAACGACAGAAATTTATAACTACAACAATATTGTAGCCTGATTTATACTGCATCTGATAAAAAAAGTTCCAGTTGAATATCATGAAAAATGGAAAAGATAGCAGTGATCTAGTGAGCTGTATTTCATTCATTTCGCAGACAATACATAAATAGTGAGGGTCTGTCCACAAAGAGCTATTTTTAAATTAAAGGTTATTGCGTCGTCGTTCAAAACCAACGTTTCAGAGGGTGTCCGGATACTTTTGGAAACCTACGTATAAGGTCTTTTTGGCCAAACAGACGAAATGTGACGACAATGCCGAATATAAATTTTCAAACTGTATACAATTTAACATTGAAAAAAAAAAAAATCGATTGTCACCACACTATTTGTGGCCAACCCCTCACTATTTACCAGGTGTGTAAGTATGAAACCGGAATTTTTCTTCAGGAAAAACACGTTTATTGTAATGATATGATACAAAGTACCTTATTCAAAGTATTGTCCGTCGCTATCTATACATTTTTGCCATCGTTCTGGCAATTTGTGGATTCTGCGCCATAAGAACTGTTAATCTTTTGAGGCAAACCAGTCATTGAGTCATTTTCGTACAACTTCGTAAGAAGTCAAGCGCTGCTCAGTAAGTGCGTATCCCATCGATGCAAACAAGTAATAATCGGATGGGGCAAGGTCCGGTGAGTAAGCCGCATGCAAAAGAATCTCCCAACGGAACGACTCTATCGTTTCCTGGACCCGTTTTGCTTTGTGTGCTGGTGCGTCGTCATGCAGCAAAATCACCTTGTGTTGTCTTTGTTGGTATTTTGGTCGTTTTGCACTCAAAGCTCGATTCAAATTGGTCATTTGTTGTCGGTAGCGTTCAGTATTGACAGTTTCCCCAGGTCTTCGTCCAACAAGGCTTGCAGGTCAGCGTCTTCAAACTTTTTCGGTGGTCTTCCACGTTCTTCGTTCCTCACGTCAAAATCGCCACTTCTGAACCGTTTGAACCACTCGAAACATTGTGTTTTACCGAGAGCATGCTCACTAGGGTGGGGCGAAAAATAAAAAGTTTTTCAGATCAACTTCTAATAGTTGCCAAAAGTTGTCTTTGGTGATAGTTAGCTTTTGTGCAAAATTTGAGAAAAATCGGTTAATATCTTCAGGGGGCGCTGCGATCGCGAAGTTTTATCATAGCTTTTATCGGGATTTTATGGTTAAAATATGAAAAACAATGCCGTTAACTAATCTCATTGCATTTTTTTCTCATAAGATATATTCAAGCATTCAAAACATACGAAATAACTCACAAAAAATTAATTTATATGATATATTTATATTTCAAGCATTTAAAGAGAAACAAATTGTGAAAAAAAGTGATTTTTTTAAAAAATATAAATATATCATATAAAATAATGTTTGTGAGTCATTTCATATGCTTTTAATGCATGAAAACATCTTTTGAGTAAAAAAAACGCAAAGAGACTAGCTAAAGGCATTCTTGTTGATATTTTAACCATAAAATCCATAACAAAGCTATGGTAAAACTTTGCGATCGCAGCGCCCCCTGAAGATATTAACCGATTTTTCTCAAATTTTGCACAAAAGCTAACTATCACCAAAGACAACTTTTGGCAACTATTAGAAGTTGATCTGAAAAACTTTTTATTTTTCGCCCCACCCTAATGCTCACCATACGCCTCCACAAGCATTCGATGCGATTCGGCTGCGGTTTTCTTCAGATGAAAACAGAAAACTAGTGATGTCGGCAAATCGTAATTTGTTGGCACAAAACTCGACATGTTTATCTCTAATAAACTAATGCTACTGAATGAAACTCGTGTTATTGTGAGTTGGAAATCTTTGTCGGATATCAATACAATAACAAGACACCGCTGACGTGATGAGTCGGTATGTATTGTCTGCTAATGAATGAAATACAGCTCACTAGATCGCTGATATCTTTTTCATTTTTCATGATATTCAACTGGAACTTTTTTTATAAGATGCAGTATAAATCAGGCTACAATATTTTTGCAGTTATAAATTTCTGTCGTTCGCGCATGCGCCGTGAAAAATTATTTCCTTTTAACGTTCATATCTCATCGAATTTTTAATATATTTAAAAACCGTTTTAGTATGTTCTTTCTCTTGTATTTTGTTATTTTTCCTGAAGTTGTGATAAGGTTTGATCAAAAACTCTGCGTGTAATGAGCAAAAACCCTTCAAATAAAATTGCCGTTTTTTCAAAAATGTTTCATATCTTCAGAAGTAAGACTGGTACGTTCATAAAAATTTGTACAGTAATTATACATAGTATGCTAATTATTTACTGAAATTGATAGCTTATTCCGAGCTATTTTCGAAGAGTTATGGTCAAAAAGCGGTTTTTCTTTCAACCCCCTTCTTGTTGTCCCCCAAATGCAAGGGTAATTTAATTTCAACTTGGAAATGTTCGGTGAAGTCTATATTTTGTATGACTAAAATTAAAGGACAATCGATCACTTATTTCTCGAACTATATGTAAAAATGTGAATTTTCAAAGTGTCCGGATACTTTTGGCCACCTAGTGTATCATCTGCATATTTTTTTTTCTTGTTAAGATTTTTCTATTCATGTTAACTGGTTAAATTATCGTTTGTTCACATATACCTCATGTTGACATGTGCCTCCCTCCCCATTATTTAAATTTAATACGAAGGCTACGCGCAAAATTAATTTTACAAATAAGATCAGCAGTCGGAATTTTGTTTAAAAAAGTAACAATAGTTTCTGTTTTTATGCAACAATTGCTATAGATAACCTGGGGTCAATATCTACCGCAAAATATTACATATGTTTTTCTTCCAGCTGTTTCCATTTTAAAGGAGAGAATGACGTTGTGAAACAAAACTCATTTATGCAGCAGCCATGAGAAGGAAGTGGATATAATTAAGTATTTTTATGTGCATTTAAAGTAAAGAAATGAATGTAGTTTAAATATGCAACACCTTTTTCATTAGTGGCGGAGATAATAAAAAGAGCTAGTTAAATGTACAAATATGCTGGTTTATTTCACACAAGAGAAACTGTTATTTAAATTTAATTGTTGACGCGTTGAGCTTTTACGTTTCGCACATTTGACTGATAAAACGTGCATTGCATGAAAATAAAAAGTACGGCGACATGAGCTTTGTGTTAAATTAGTTTCAAGTTGTGTAACAAAGGGAAATAATTGTCATTAAAGGGCAGTATTCTTTGTGCATTCAAAATAATACTACTAACTAATGCACCTATAAACTCAGCTTTTAATTTCATTAAATTCATCGTTTTATTTGGTTTTATACCTTAATATATACTTTAAAGACATTTAAATCTTACAACTTGTTTCTGCACACTTTTTAAACAAAGGAGGAAAGGGAGCATAAAAACAGAACAGGGAATGGAGGATTTTGGCTAGCTGTTAATACACTGAGCCGAACAATCACCACTATAAGCTTGTACACTAGGGTGGGCTGAAAAACGACTTTTTTTGGAAATCTAATTTTTTATAGCACGAAAAAGTTGCTTCATGAGCTAGTTGAAATTCCCCAAAAATTCTTGAATATTAAAAAATATCTAGCCCGTTCCTTTTGACCCTGAAAGATAGAAAAATGAAAGAAAAAAATGACTTTTTGTAAAAAAGAATACATACCAAATATTTTACCAGATTTTATTGAAAATGTTACGTAATATGCCAGTAAGTGTCCATCAAATGTTTATCGATTTTGGTGATTATTTAACAGTGCTTTTCTAGCACTAAAAATGAGGGGAAAATGAAAAAAATATCAGATTTTCCAAAAATTCAGTGCGAAAATTATTTCCCAAAATCAATTCATTATATATAGTACTAATAATCATAGTAATTATTCAATTATTCTGAAATAGTATCTCATATTTTCCCCACATATAAGAGAAAATATTTTTTTTATCTATAAATTAGAATTTTTTTAATGCGTCATGCATATTGGCTATTAAGTGTATGAATAACATTGGACCTTTTTGTCTAGCGTTGAAATGTTTTATCTAGCTTGAAGTTTGGCGCGAATGTAAAAATTTCGTGCAGTTTCTCCAAACTTTCATTGCAGCTTAAGATGTGTTTTGCAAAACGTTCAACAGACGGTGCGTGAGAGCTAACAGGGAAATTAATTAGAAGCTAATTATGTAAGCTAATATTCGCACATTTCTTTCAAGTATTTTCAGGTGCACTGTAAAAGGTATCTCTGTTACAGCATAATTAGACCAATCAACTATATCAACATAATTAGCCGTTTCGAACTTGAGTTTAGGAAGCTTTAAGGATCATGCACCATCTGAAATTCCTTTTTCTAGCATTGACAATGCACGTCAGTTTATGAACGTATTTTTAGTGAATAACATTGGTAAAAATAAACGTTAGAGCTGATTAAAATATGCAGTGTTTGAGAAAACTCTGAAAATATACTTTGGCTCTTTCTGGAAACTACCTTGCAAGGGAAGTAAAATCTCCAGAATACTGGCAGTTCAATTTCATTTTTATTTCAAACCACATTAACCAACATAAACCTGCTTTATATACTTGCCGAACAGCGTAGTAGCAGCATTTTGTAACAGACTTGGAATGCCTATGTACTAGCGTAACAAACGGTTTTCAGTAGTCAATATGGTGGGCTGAAACACTTTTTTTTAAATTCATTTTTGTATAGCCTGGAAAAGTTTCTAAATAGGCCTGTGAAACCCTAAAATAAATAAACAAAAAGTAATTTTGAAATTAGTTAACTAAAAAAAGAGGTTCCCAGCTATTTACGATGAATTACGGTCAAAAATCTGTTCATTTCGCCTCCCCTTTTTTTGTTCCCTAATAGCAAGGGTGATTTACTTTTTAGCCTACTTTCCCGTTAAAAATAAAAGAAAGACGAAAAAAGTATTAAAATTGGCTTAATGCATCTAAAAAATATCGCCAAGTACAAAAAATATCGCCAAGTTAAAAAAAAACATCGCCAAGTCCAAAAAATATCGCCGAGTTAAAAAAATAAAAAGGTAAAATGAATATCGAAAAATTAAAAATTTGAAAGTAGGGTATTGAGATGGGGAATTTGTGTGTCGGTCGGTCTGTCGGTCTGTCGGTCGGTCTGTCGGTCGGTCTGTCTGTCCCCCCCTAATAACTTTTGAATGAATATTCCGATTTGGACAAACTTTTTTTTGTTGGAAAGATCTCGGCGAGTACAGCTCATTCCCATATTTGATTTTTCGATTTGAACAATTTTTGGTTCAACTTTGAGCCGTTCAAACAACCTGTCCCGCGATGCTAACTTTTTAGTTAACAGTCCGATTTGAACAAACTTTTTTTTATTCGAAAGATCTTTTCAAGGATACTTCATTCCTGTATCTACATTTTCGATTTGAACAATTTTTCGTTCAACATTGAACCGTTCAAGCAACCTTTCCCCCCTAATAACTTTTGAATGAACATTCCGATTTGAACAAACTTTTTTTTGTTGGATAGATCTCGGCGATTACAACTCATTCCCATATTTGATTTTTCGATTTGAACAATTTTGGTTCAACATTGAACCGTTCAAGCAACCTTTCCCCCCCTAATAACTTTTGAATGAACATTCCGATTTGAACAAACTTTTTTTTGTTGGAAAGATTTCGGCGAGTACAACTCATTCCCATATTTGATTTTTCGATTTGAACAATTTTTGGTTCAACTTTGAACCGTTCAAACAACCTGTCCCGCGATGCTAACTTTTGAGTGAACAATCCGATTTCAACAAACTTTTTTTTGTTCGAAAGATCTTATCAAGGATACTTCATTCCCATATTTACATTTCCGATTTGAACAATTTTTCGTTCAACATTGAACCGCTCAAGCAAGCTGTCACCCCTAATAATTTTTGAGTGAACAGTCCGATTTAAATAAACTTTTTTTTGTTCGAAGGATCTCAGCAAGGATACTTCATTACAGTATTTAAATTTTCAATTTGAACATTTTTTCGTTCAACATTGAACCGTTCAAGCAACCTTTCCCCACCTAATAACTTCTGAGTGAACCATCCGAATGGAATAAACTTTTTTTTGTTTGAAAGATCTCGGAGAGGTTCATTCCCTTATTTCGCTTTTTGGTTTGAACCATTTTTCGTTCAATATTGAACCGTTCAGAAAAAAAATTTAACATTAGCGCCTACGGGGAATTTAAGTTGAATTTTGATCCTGGAACTTAAAGTCGGATTTCCTTCAAACTAACTTTGTAAAAAAATGGTTTTGATAAATAATGTTTGCAAAGTACTTTTCTGAATAATCTTCTGTGAGAACTCCGACTCCGACTCCACAAACATGGCGGAAATGCAGGCTCAGAAAAAAATGACTGACTGTGCAGACGATTTTTTGTTTATTTATTCATTTGTGTTATTTTATTTATTACTATTATTTTTTTTGGCAGACGATTTTTTTTTGTAACAAAAGTGTTTCATTCACGAGGGCATTTTATTCTTTATTTATATTTAACAACTGGCAACGGTTTAAAAGTGAAAATCGAGACATTTTATCGACGGACGAGTTTTTTTTCCTTTCTTTGATAAAATGTGTTTTGATGTACTTTGTACTTTTAATTTTTTTTTTTTTTTTTTTGAAAACGATTGACGAATTTTTCTACGGAAGAACTGTAACAGTTACATTCTTTAAAAGGTGCGACAAAACTTCATTTATTCATTTATTTACTTTTTATGTCTCTATTTCATCTGATGAGAGGGGTATATTTTGCTTTTAGAAATCAGCTTTAAGTGCTAAAAAGGTATGTTTGACATAATGTTTAGTCTCAGATGATCAAGAGAATAATGATCAGATGCTAGAATGCCGATGTCGATGTACGGGAAAGTAGGCTCGTTTAGTTCTTGACAGAACTTCTTGTTATTGATAAATGTCAGGTGAAGCCGATTGCATGGGACAAGTGTTATAGATAAAATTTATCTTTTATTTCTTGTGAAATCCTTAAAATTGCATATTTTTGAAATTGCTTCATTAATTTTGATGATACAGTGTATGCAATATTTGTGTAAAAGACGGAAATCCAAAAAACATTGGAAATGTTGTGCAAAAAAATGCTAATAATAATTAATGTTATAATGATCACCTGACGTATACTTGCAAAGGCTGAAATGGTTAGATTCCATTTGCATAATTTCATAACTAATTATACAAGATAAAGGAGCTCATCTAGTTAAAGGAGCTCATCTGGACGCTACTTTAACTGTCAAAACCAAATACGTGGCGACATACAAATACATGATTTTTTTTTAATACTATAATACTTCCGGTTATGCAATTCATATACACTGCACAAAATAAATTTGTTTTTACAGTATAATACTGGCAGCAGAGGTCCCAGTTAAACACTAAAATGCACAGCAATAAACTAAAATTAGCAATTATAGTTTATTGCTGTGCATTTTTCTGCTTAAATTGTAAACTCGGCTGCCAGTATTATACTGTAAAAACCAACAGCATATATTTTGTAATGTACGTAAGAAAAACAACCTTAAGAATTTCTAGAAAAAACACTATAAATATTCATATTTATTTTTTAAAAATATTTTGTATTGTTTTAAAGGTTCAAATATATGACTTTCAGCTAATTAAAATATGTACCATAGTTCATCCCACACTCTTACTATTTTCCTTAAACCCAAGCATAATATCTTAGTGAACATTTATCCGTAAAAAAACGTACTTTATGCAGCTGAAATGCCGGGGAAATTCTTTGGCCATTCATCTGAATTTAAAAGGCAAAAGCAGCGATAGAAGAAAAACGGAGATTGAATGGTTGGATCTCTCTGGCTCCCCACAAACGTAAACATTTGCGATTTCCGGCAAGTGCCTGTGAACTTGAAAATACCCTAAGGTCCTCTAAACAAAAGGGTTTATGTTAGCGGGATGTTTTTATTCTTCTCTTTTTGTGAAGCACTAGAGAATAAAATAACAAATAATGAAATTTTGAAAAGCAAGTCAAGAGTTAAATTCTTGGATTTGAAGTCATAATATACAATTTAATGCAATAGCCAAATGACTGTGAGAAAATGTAATGATAAGAAATGCATTTTCTTATATGATGTGATATTTACTTGCCTATAACGTTTCAAGTTAATGTTTAAAAACAAATGTTTATTACCCCTGATATGTTTAATTAAGGAAGAGTATTTTTAGCCTACTTTCCCGTTAAAAATAAAATAGACGAAAAAAGCATTAAAATTGGCCCTTGCTTAGGGGCGGTTACTCACTGCTTTATACGTAAGTAATGGTTAAAAACCTACGGGTTAAGGGTCTCGGTAGTAATTTCTTAAGAGACAGCATTTTTTCCACACTCTGTGCGAAATTTCAGTAAAAATACAGAATTGTTTTGTTAAGTTTAGAAAGTACTCGTTCCAAAGCTTTAATAGTAACATTTCTGTTTGCATACTTTCGAAGTCTCTTTCCAAATATACGTCAACATAGTGCCGACTATTTCAGTGTGATTTTTTTTTAAATTTAATGAATTAGCTTTAAAATTTTTTTCAGAATCAACTTAAAGTGATACTATCGCACCATGGTGGTCCAATTGGTAATGCGTAATCACGTGACCGGAGGGTGTCCGAGTTCTATCTTAGCCAAAAGGTGCCCGGGGGCGATCTTAGTTAATCAAAAATCCACCTGCTCACTAATGGTGGCTTGGTCACGTTAACTGTTGGGCCGTGATCCTAAGTTCTCCAAGTTCCCATTTTAAACGAATACTTTTTGGGGAACCAGGGGTTCCTCGGTTCCTATTCTAGATCAAATTCAGAACGTTCTTCAGGGCCCCATCCAACCGGTTAAACCACGTGTAAAATGGGATGTCATTCAAATAAAAATTCTGAAATGGAATCTACAAGAGCATAGCTTTGCTAAAGTAAAAGTCTTTCTGGGATTTTATGAAGTAAATTTTATGTATCAAGGAATTTATTTGATATAAATTATTTATATGTATCTATTTTGAATAAAAATGTACTCCATACCTCAACCTATTGAACCCTGCACCAAGCAAAAAATAAAAAACCTCTAACAAGTTAACCTATTAAGCGCCAAAGCTCCCATTGCGGGAACATCTACTTTTATTTTTTTTCCTCTGAAGAACTTGGAGTAATTCATAAAAAACACATCCCATGGGAATTTCAACAAATTGAAGTACATCATAAAAAAATTCAGTGAAATCTATGAATTTTATATAATTTTCCGCATTTTTCCAAAAAATGGAACTTTGCGTTTTTTACGAAAATATAAAAAACTAAAAAAAATTAAATCAATGGATTTTTAAATTTTTTCAAGTGCTCTGCATATCTAAAGCAGATATTCCAACAAACAACATATGAAAAAACCGGAATGAAACGATTCATTTAAAGGCAGGCCAGAATCCCTCAAACTTTTTGTTCCCAGAAAGGGAGCTTTGGCGTGGACGGACTAGCCTTTTGTGCACGCGCGCTTACAATGAAGAAAGGAATGCTGCTAGGCACAAAAAGGTAATCTACGTCACGAGACACGTGTACTCTTTTCTGGGTTTTTCGAAAAAATATTTGTTGAACTATGTTTTGTGAATGTTAGCACTATTCTCAAGATAGTTAGACTGAGAACAGTATCATATTTTTGCTTTCTATGCGAATTATTCTTTTTGGCGGATTCAGCTTTCATATTTCGATATCTTCATTTACAAGAAAAAAAAAACCTTTCAAACTGAAAACGTAAGTGTCGTGAAATGGAAGGATAATAAAATAGTGTGCTTAGCATCGAATTTTGAAACGGAAGCTCCGTTGGGACTAGTCAAAAGATGGGGTTCAAAAGAAAAAAAAAATTGATTTGCTTCAACCCCATCTAATTGTATCATACAATAAATATGTGGGAGGTGTTGATCTCTTAGATCAATTTCTTAGTACATACAGGTCTCGTTTCAAAGGAAAGAAATTATTGGTGGCCTTTTTTTACTAATACACTAAATATGGTTGATGTAACACAGCCTTTAGAATTCATAAAGAGCTCAAGGGCGAAATGAAACAACTAATATTTTTTAAATAATTGCTAAAGTTCTAATGAAAAGTTCAAAATAAGGCAATATCAATTCCCCAGTTAGGACCTTGCGGACCGGTAAACGCAACTGTACATTTGGTGGAGTAAACCATTTCATTATAAGCGCTGAAAAACAATCTCGGTATAAATTTTGTAAAAAGAACACTCGAACTAAATGTAAAAAATGCGTCGAATGCTGCATCAAAATTCTACTTCACATTTTCATTAAAAAATCTAAAGATTGATTTAAGGATTGGCTTAGCTTTTTTTCTATGTTATAGTTTTTCTTTTTTGCTTTCATCCATAGTTCATTTACTTTTAGTATTTATTTTTTCATGCGCAATGTAAATGAAATATATCTCCTATTTTGGAAAAGATTATACACATTTTCACATATATATGCATGGATTTTTGTTATGGACATAAAAGTATAAGAATGTATAATATTTAAGACGCGGTTCTTTTAAAACGTAGTAGGAAAAAGGAGTAGAAACGGAACCGAACGCGGTAGAAACGCAGCTAAGACATCGGATGGTTTTCCCCCTCAAAAGCGCCAAAGCTCCCATTACGGGAACAGCCTATAATTTCTAATCAGTTAAAGATTTTTTGAAAATTTCAACTGCGCTGTACTAGAGATATATGCCTTTCATGAAAAAAGTAAATTATTTTTTGATTTTTTATGTATTACATATAGCGGCGTTTAATGGGTTAAGCATCCACAAAATATTTTACAGTTTAATTGTAATCGTTATTTTTAGATGTTTCAACTTTACATAGATTTTTTTAGTTTTACATTTCGTTTTGTTTTTTAGGTAAAAAGAAATTATAATCTTTCGTTCTGATATTAAAACTGCCAAAACTTTTTTCTGACAATTGTAATTATCGAGTTCATCTTGTTAATAGCAATGAGATACATATGGGATTTGTAAAAAGTTTAAAAATATTAGTTCTATCAAAAAGATCATTTTGAAGAAAGAATTGGTTTTTCTCAAAAGGTAAGATTATTATACTCCTACGTAAACATTTTGTATATAAAGCATATTTATTTCGGCAGAATATTTTAATGAGATATTTCTTTACTATATTTACTGCGCCCATGCTTGTAAGACTTTCTTTGTATCTCTATTTCAGGAAAATATGTATTTTTTAAGAAGTTGTTCTTATACCTGATAGAGTCTTCGTCTAAACAATTACTGTATGGTTACACTTTCTAAATATAAAATAACTAATATCAGTTGAAGGGTACATGCACCAAATAATCATTAGCAAAAAAAATCTAATGGTAAACACATAATAATAACTATAAAAAATTGTTTTTTAAGTAAAATATTCATGTTTCAGGTACGAATAAAGTTTCTAACTCCCTCAGCAACGTTCTCTTTCAGTCTATAATGAGATGTTTAATAAAAATATTTTGTTAAAATATATAAATAGTCAGAATTCAAATTGAAAAAAAAAAAAAGAATATATCAGAGAAATTTTTGTTTTTTATTTAAAGTCCTATTATAAACAACATTTTTTAAATTCGATAATATTACTTTAAAATACAAAATTTTCTAGAAGGTAAAATATCTATTTTTAACAACACAAGACCAATGTTTGCTCTGTGCTTCCGTTTTCTGCCTGTAAAATATGAAGTTGTACAAATAATTTTATATATATTTTTTTTTAATTTAATTCCCATTTTAAACAATATTTACTTGTTTTTGTTGAAGTTCGTCCCCAATCAGTTGCGTCATTCCTTTGCCATCGTAATTTAACCCCTTAAAATGGAGCTTGTTAAGAAATTAAAGTTTTAAGAATTTTCAGCTTTCGATTCAGTAAAACATTCGAACATATTTTCGTCTTCAAGTATAAAGAAATTCGTCTCCGGAATCAGTTGGAATTCCTAAAGCCAGGTAATTTCTAAACATATTGACACAAATTAAATATGTTTTATATATTTGCACTTTATTTCTGAAATTTTAAACTTTTATTTTTTATTTTCATGTAGTTGAATTGAAAGTACACAAGGAGGAGGGGACCTTACAGTCTCACACGCTACTCATATAATTTTCGCCCAAGTATAATTTCTATTGATGCATTATTATGATACGTAACGGTTTCTGATATTCAAATGCGTCATAATTAAAAATCTATGTTAAAATCTCCTAAATAAAGTGCAAACAGGGGAGACTAGGGATACTTGATACCCAGGGATACATGATCCTCCAGCAAAAAATATACCGAATTTCTTAATTAGAGCTTTAAAAAATAGCAATAATGTTAAAGTTATACTTATACATAAAAACTGGCTACACTAAGCCATTTTCAACTATTTTGTTTCACCTCAACGTTGGATTGTCTTAAAGTGGCTTGCGTTTTTATTTTTTTAATTAACCATTTTGAAATTTGTATTGTCTTCTATAAAAAATTTAAAAAAAAGTCAAGTGTCATTTTAAAATATAGACTGCCTTGTATAATTAAGACATACTTTCGTAACCAGTCACTGATTGTTTATAATTGAGCAAGTATGTTTTGTTTAGATATTCTAATAGGGATAATTGATCTCTTTTTTTTTCTTCTGGGATACGTGATCCCCGGGATGCAGTACCTTAATAAAAAGTTAACCATGTTGAAGTCATAACAACTGTTAACAATGCCACCTCACATCCAAGAGCCTCACTACGTAAAATAAATAAGCTTAGACAAGGGAAAAAAGTGGGGGGGGGGGGGCAACCAAGATTTTCGTAGAAATTTCGACAAAAATAATCTAGATAGAAGATTTTGAAAAGATGCAGACTGAAAAATAAATTGAAGATTAAAGAATCGTGCATCTCATTTAAAGGGGGAGGACAAAAAAATAGGTTTAGAAAAAAAATTTTTGAACGATTCTTACAGCGTACACGATCATACTGACGAATTACATTCTGATAAGCCAAATGAATTTGTTGTAATTTTAGCTTCGCTAAACTACTTTCATCAAAAAAGTGAATTCGTTTAATGACAGACTTTGGAGAAAATGCCTCTGAAACATATAGTGCAGCAGATATGTGACAAAAAATAGTGGAATTGTGCCTTTAATGATAGAAGCAAATAACTTGGGGTGCACATACTATATATATTAACGAGTAATTCTGGATACGCGGCCATCTGAGATTTCGAATATTTCAGTAATGGCGGACGTTCGAAATTCCGGCCTCTGAGTAACGTATTATGTACTTCTTTGTTTCGTTATTCACAATGTTAATAAGAGTACATTACAAAAAAAAAAAAAAAAAAAAAACACGGAATTTAATACCCTTCTACATTAAAGTTCTATTGCATTATTTTTCTCTAACAAATTTTAACTTTAACCGCTAGGGGCGTTTCATAGTTCTTTTTTTATCGCCCAAAAATGCGCAGCAGATATATGACCAAATTGATGGAATTGTGCCTTGAATAGTAGTTGCTTACAAATTTGGATACAGGTATTAAATATATAATGTGGTAATTCTGGATATTCAACCATGTAAGTTTTTGCATATTACATTACATTACACCCCAGATTCCTATATTTCAGTAATGACGGACATTCAAAGTTGCTGCTCCTGAATATGTCTTTTTTCTCTTTTGTTTTTAACATCCGGGGAAACAAGGAAGGGGGTTATAAGTTTGACGTGTTTGTCGATCTGTGCATCTGTTGACCTTTGTATCTGTGTATGTGTCTGTGGCACTCTAGCGCTTAAACGGATGGACCGATTAAAAAAAAAATTCGAAAGGTGAGTCTGTCGAGAATGTGCTTGGTCACGTCTTCGGAAAACCTTAACTAACGAAGATATTAACTAAAAACTTTTAAATTGTTTTTTGCGATTTTTGAAGTGAAAGCATACTTGAAAATTTAAAAGAATAGTTCCAAAAAAAAGAGGAAAACTTTCTGCTTTTGATGGAATTTGTTTTTAACTTCCATGTCATAAAGAACTCGAAATATAACGCTTTTTAGCAAATGTGTCTAAGCTTTAAATTTACAAGATTGGAAACCGATGTCATTGTTTGCCGGCAAGGAAAAAAAATGATTTATATGTTGTTAGTTGCAATTTGTTAACAATTAAAATACTTAATTGATTTTAGCATAAGGATCTTAAAATAAGTTCCAATTTTAACTCATTTTTCTGCTTTTACAACTATAAAATTTTACTAGTAAAGTTTACATTTCTTTTTCCGTGTTTACCATGTCCTCTCGAAAAGAATTAAATATGTTTAAATTTAAATGGCTTTTTGACCAGTGAAGTTCGTTTCAATATGAGGTCGGCAATCAGAGTGACACTGTGTCTTCTTTTTTTCTTTAAATGATTCATTAATTTCTTGAATATTTAAATAAATTTGCAGTCGAACCTCGTTAAAACTAACATAGATGGACCTTTAAAATTAATTCGTCTTAAGCGCATTTCAATTAATCCAAAAAACAATAAATAACGCATGTGTAGTTAAAATAGGACCGGGATCAGGTTCGTCTTAGACGTAATTCATTTTAAGCGTGTTCGAATTGACGAGGTTCGACTGTATTGTAATTAAACTCTAATATATATAATTACGAGGAGCACACTCTTTATGCATGAAACAATAACTCTTAAACAGTTGTTGATTTAAAAAGGTTTGAAGGAACTCTAAATATATTCAGAGGAAGCTTTGGATTTCAATATCCTCTCTCTTTTGGATGTCAGTTCTCTGGTTGTGAACAGAAATCTCCCCCCTCCCTCAAAACGTTTACTCAATCTCCCAGTCTCTTCAAAATGTTAAATTCAATAAATTTTTACTTCACTACTTATACAATACAGCTTATTGAAGATATAAAGACATTTGCATATATGATTAAACAAGGAAATTAACTAAAAATGTCCAAATTTGGAGAATGTGAAATTTTGAGCAGCTGTATCGCAAAAACTATTATAGCTAACAAGTCCATTTTGGTATCAACTTGTAGCAAATTTAATGTAGTTTAAATATGTATAACATGATATTTGTCAAAAACGTGCTCTTTCATGGTCAAAATGGGGAAAATTCAAAAAAGTACGAAAATGTAGCAGTTTGACGGCTGCCATTACTCTAATAGACGAAATCTCAGATGGCCGCGTATCCAAAATTAAATCTCTTGATGTGTTTTACACGTGTGCCAAGTTTTATGTTTCTATCATTAAAGGTACAATTTGGTCACATATCTGCTGTACTATAATACAGGTTATTGAAGATATCTAGACATTTGCATATATGATACAACAAGGAAATCAACAAAAAATGTAAAATTTGGAGAATTTGTGAAACTTTGAGAAGCTGTATCTCAAAAACTATTATAGCTAGCTAGTCCATTTTGGTATCAACTTGTAGCAAATTTAATGTAGTTTAAATGTGTAATGCATGATGTTTGTCAAAAACGTACTTTTTCATGGTCAAAATGGAGAAAATTCGAAAAAAGTACGAAAATTTAGCAGTTTGACGGCTGCCATTACTCCAATAGACGAAATCTCAGATGGCCGCGTATCCAGAATTAAATCTTTTGATGTGTATTATACGTGTGCCAAGTTTCATGTTTCTATCATTAAAGGCACAATTCGGTCATACATCTGCTGTACTAATATACAAACCTCTCTTAATTTTAAATAGTATCATTTATTTTTCTTCTCATTATAAATAAATTGTTTTGTTTTTTATATAATTAATCTGATTATGAATTTCTGAATGTGCTATATATGTTGCTTGACCTCTTAGCTTGTGTCATACAAAAAGCTTGTCAGCAAATTTTTGTTCTGTTTATGAACATTAGACCTCTTATTATTTCCACCGTTAGCAGATATTTGTGAAGTAAAAAGTACTGCAATATGATACATAATAATTTATTCGCAGATCTTGAGAGTCATTTCCTCGTGTTTTATCTTTCTACACTAATTTGTTTATTAATTTGTTATATCTAATTTTTTGTACAGTCTCTGGATATACCTATCCATAAAATATAGTTCAAAGGTTTTGATCTGTTAAAATTTTTTATAGCTTCATTAGCACAAAATTATCATTTTTGTGATAATGACCCAGATTTATTAAAAATGTGAATTAAAAATATGGAGTTTTTACTTAGTTCTCTTTTTTCTTCAAATCAAAATATGCATTTATAAATTGTGATCAAGCCTTGAGATTTCACAATGAATCTTTATATCCGATGTATTTGTATGCATTATTTCTCTTGGAACTTAAATGGAATTTTGCATTCTTTAAAAATTGTTTTCCCTCAAAAGAAATATATAAAATGTAAGCACATTTTAAGCAATATTTTATTTAGATTCTGTACTGTAGCTGTAAAAACGCATACACACGGGTATGTGTGTGGGGGGAAGCATTTATGTAAATCTATGCGTATGAAGAACATGAATATACTAATACAAAAAAAAAATAATAATTTAATGTATTAGAAGTATAACTTCGTTTTCCTGCACGTACTTAAAGCTCTCCTTGTGGACGTAAAATATGTGGCAGCTATATAATTAAGAAATGTAGAAGTCTGAATTGGATGTTTTCCAAAAGCTTGATATTTTTCGTGACAGCATTCTTAATGCATTACTTTCGTGCTCAGTTGCCTCTGCTGCTTGTTGAAGGAATATAAATGTGTTTATTGTGCTAATTATGTTTATTCTGTATCATGAAGTTACTCAGACGTACGTTAAGGCGAGAAGTTGCTTTCTGAAGACTGAACCAACACTTTTTTGAGAAACTATGTTCCAAAGACTAGTTAGAAATATAAAAATATTTACTAAATAGAAAAAACCAAAGCAGTTATTTTTTAAAAAAGGAAATAAAATCACTAGCAGTAAGAAAATTAATTTTTAGTTTATATCGAGAAGAAAAAAAAATAAAAAAAGTAAACTAAAAGATATTGAGCGAAAATAAAAGGTATGATATTGCTACTATGTATGGATACATATTAGGGTGGTCCTAAGTAAACAGGAAAAAAATAATGTTATGTTTTTATGAGTCTCAGCCCTTCGCTTTTTTCTCCTTCCAGGTTTTTTAGTAAAGTTTAAGAATTATTTTGAACTATTTTAACAGACACACGTGTGTGTGTGTCTGAAAGGGGTTAAGAAAACATAGTATAATGGAAATCCTATCTTAATACCTTTTTTTAAAGTTATTAAAAAGTTATTGGTTCAATTTTAAATTTAAATATTAGTTAGTAGAAAAAATAGTTTAATATATTCGCCTAACCATTCAAATACATTTTTATACGGGTAGTACCATGGCAGCGTTAGGTCGGAAAAATGTTCATTTTATTTTTTTCTCAGAATTGCCTTACAATTATTTTCTCTTGAGTTAAACATTCAATTACTATTTTAATAAGAAAAATATTTAACTGAAAATGTTTTTGAGATTTTAGACGTGACTTCAACATCTCGGCCACATTTTAAACAATTTTCTTCAAAGGTGGCCCATAAGGAGCACATTGCCAAAAACATCTAGCCAGTAATCTATGCAGCATCATCAAACCTCTACTATGTCCATCTTTTCCTCACGTACCTTTTATAGAAGTAAGCTTTTAACATAAAAATAAGAAACCGTTATGTTTTTTTTTTTAAATATTTTACAATTTTCAGTAAAGAAAAAAATAAATAAATCAGTTATGCAAAATAGAGATCCCTAGGGGTACAGGAAGAATTCACGGATTGAACTCAAATTTTGCAAGCATAATTCATTTGCATGATTTAATAGAAAGAGATGGCTTCACATAAATATCTACATCTTCAAACAAAGGGATCAATCTTATGAGCATATATTTCGGAGAAACTTCTATATTTCAACACAATATATTGTTTAAAAAAATATTGAAGCAATGTACATAGTTTTGATCATTTTTTCCACCACACCTTCAAACATCCTACAGCGCGAATAGCAGATGTAAAAAAACAGGTCTCAATATTTAAATTGAACAAACTAAATAATCCAATGAAATATTTTTGCTTTTGAGAATTCTTCTCCCAGTTGAGATAAGTCTCTTTTTCTTTAGCAATTCATCCAACTTTAAAATGCAAAAGACACTGGAGGAAAAGCTGAGATTGAAGCACAAGAACTTTCGTGTTCCCCATCAGTTTAAGCAGTTGCGATTTCCGGCAAATGTCTATAAGCAAAGGAAATACCCTGAGGTTCTTTCGGAATAGAAGTGTATGTGTAGCAGGAAGAGAGAGAAAGAGAGTTTTATTTACTTATTTCAGAAAATTTATTTGAAACGTTAGAAGGGATAAACCTTTTTTAAATATGCAAAGCGAATTCGACGAGTGTTTTCTTTTATTTTGAAACTTATTTAAAGATGTAGTTGTGACTACTTTACGATAATCCCCGTAGAAACAGATTTATACATCATATTTATAATGTAAAATATTCCTAAAAGTTAGAATAAATGGAATAACTTATTTTTGCTGTTGTTGTTCAATGCAACACTTTGATGCAGTTCGTATATGACGATAGAGATTTAAATAGGATTTTCATCTATGAATCAATTTTTCAATGTATGTTTTAAAACTAGATTTGTTTCTCTGAATGTAAAAATCCTTGAACATTAAGATTTCAGCATGAATTTCTCTCATTGACAAAACACATACATACAAGCTTTTGCTGTGATTATTGTTTGACATCTGTAGTTATTGACATAACACTAAAACACACACATAAAGTACATTGACACAAAAAACTTGCTGTATAACTTGGAAGAATTTCTTGGGATTTGCTTCAGATCGAATCCAGAGACGTGTGGTAATATACTTCTCCATTTGAATGATCGACTGACTAAGCATTACAGGCAGCTCTTAACTTCCACATTGGTAAAAATGGGTAATACACAATGATGAGGGCTATAGTGAAGGACGGTAAACTTTTGAAACATATATACTTTTCGACAGAAAATTAAGCGTTTCCAAATCGTTCTTGTAAAACTAATCGAGCCTCACTGTTTAACTTTATCAAGATAACTATTTAGATTTTGTCTCCTGTTATAATGTTAGAGAAATTAAAAGGTTTACGACACGCCCATTTTTCCATGCATTTGTTTTTAAATTGATTTTAAAGTTGTTGACTATTCCAGTCAGATGAGTCCATAACAAAATCAAAAATGCATTCATTGGATGTCCTTACTAGTTTATCGGTATGCTTTTATTTCATGTTTAAAACAGTCGAAAATTATGAAACTAACTCAGAGCATTTTTTTTAATTTATTTTTCTGTGTTTTCTTGTATACCCCACCCCCTCCCACCACTTCAAAATAGCAAAAATATATCATACATTTTAAAACTTCAAGGCTTTGAAACAAAAAAAAAAATTCAGTGAAACAACCATGGTTGTACTGAAAAGAGTACGCATTGTTTTCTAAATTCAAAATCAAATTTTCCTAAAATGTTTTTTTATTTTTTGAATTATCTGAAAACGCAATAAATATATTCTTAGGCAAACGAGCTTACTTTCCTGCATAGCAGCATCAATTTTTAATCATTTGCTTTATATTTCTCTCAAATTGCTTAAGTTTCAAAATTTTTTCAAATACTGGCTTTTATAAAATAAAACACTTTTATAAAAGCAAAGCATATCTTTTAAAATATGTTTCGTTCATGTAAAATGAAATATTTTTGCTTGGCAAAAGTAATATCACGTTCACTAGATAAAGTTACTTGTCATGGTAAAACATTTCACATTTAACAGGCAACAGCTCTACAAAAGCTACTATTTTATGTCCATCACGAAACTTTCTATATCTAGTGCATGACTTCTTATCTTCTGAATAATGGTCTAACGTATACACTGTAAAAAATGAATGTTGTTTTTACAGTATAATACAGCTAATTTTATAGAAATAAACTGTAAAAATTGCTAATTTACAGTAATAAAATGCAAAATTGCTAATTTAACAGTGTAATACGTGCATTTTACAGTTTTAAACTGGAACCATTGCTGACAGTATTACTGCCCAAGTAGCACACTTCGTTTTTTAAAGGTTGTAAAATGGTTATTAACGTTGTAACAACTGCTTAAAAACGTTTATAAAACGTTTAAAGGTTATTTGTGCTACCTGGGTGTTGTTTTTACAGTATAATACAACTAAATTTAACGGAAATAAACTATAAAATTGCTAACTTTGCATTAAGAAACTATAAACCTGCTAGTTTTACAGTTTATTACTATGCATTTTACAGTTTTAAATTGGAACCTCAGCTGCCAGCTTTATACTATAAAAACAGTATTTCATTTTTTGTAGTGTAACCACTCATTCGCTACTTTAAAATTCTTCTATTATTAAAAACGGGAAGATTTCGATAGTAAATTGGTGATCTTAATTCATTAGTGTCAAATTTTTGGTACCAGTATCTACTTGAGAAATGTTTTTTTTCTTCTTTGCATACGTAAAAATGAAACATCTATTTCCATAGGATCACCATCAAACATAATTGTTACCAGAACAAAATTGGAGACTAAAAAATTTGATGTCCGCACCGATTTCCAATTTACCGAAATAAACCCGCGAAGCAGAATCAAAGAGCGAAAATTGAAAATCATTTTAAAAGCCTTGTTTATTTTTAATTTACAAGCTTTTTTTTTTTTTTATGTTAACAAACAGAAAATGGAAACATATTTTGCTTTAATTGTTGATATGTATTCAATTGTCAGCAACAATTGAAATGCGTGAAAGGTTTGCTTGCAAGCTTACGAATGAAAACATTTAAAAGTAATTTATCTTTAATGTTGATGATTTATTAAAGCGCAAAATACACTGCTCGACATTGAAAATGCAACACCAAGAAGGAGTGTTCGGAAAGTGATGAAATTTGGTACAAAGTCAGAGACAGCAAGGAACAGTAAGTGATTTTTATTTCAAAGCAGTAGTCAAAATACAGAACGAGAACGGCGCCGACTCAGTAGTAGGGCTGCGATATCGATGTCGATGTTTTGGAAACATCGATGTGTTTGCAAGAGCATCGATGTTTCCATCATCGAGGTCTGAGGGTCGATGTTGCTTTCGATGGCGATGTTTTATGTTCCAGCAAAGAAAGACAAAGAAAAATATACGATAAGCATACACTATTAAAACTACGGGTGCCGCAGGGGTACCAATAAGAAAACTGGGGCGAAAGCAAGGTGCCATGGGGTACCATAGCGAATTTGAAATGCCCTTTCCTTACCAAAAGGTCTCTCAGAGGGTGCATTAATGCTTACTCTGTAGCGCCATTGGCACCCTTTAGGCTTGTGCATGCTCAGTGAGACATCTCGCAGTAGCAAAAGTCACCTTTGATAGCCTGCGTCTGCGCATTGTGACTCCGAGGTCTCATTATCATCATCAACCATTTGAATGGCAGACATCTTGTTTACGTCGACATGACAGAATTCTCGGTACATTGTTTTCAGTCTTGGATTTCCCCTTGAGATGGATAAATTCTTCCTTTTAATCCTCGAATTCTCACGTAAGTGCATGCATTTAATCGTAGTTCTAAGATTTTTCCAACATATTTACAAAGTGTTCTAACGAAAATTTATCTCTATGTAGCGATTCTCTTTTGCCGCGTAGACACAACAAACAAGCAGCAGAACGCAAAGGAGAGGAAAAAAAACTCTGCTTGACTCTTTCTTTCTTTCTTTTTAGTTTTTATCATACGTATGATATGTATATACTATTTTAATGCCATGATCTGCATTTAATGTTTTCGCTAATATCTTTCGTTGGCGTTATTGATAACGAATGATGAGTTCGTTATTGCCAGAGCTTACTTTTTTTTGTTCCATCAGTTGAAATGAATAGATCCTTAAAATATATTTCGATTTTTAATCTGTCGAGAAACTTGACGTTTAACAAACACTGCTTTTCAAATACCTCTATCTTTTATTCCATAAAGATATTTAAATGTTGAACTATACATACGTATTAATATGTTACTCTTGATTGAAATTTTAGAAGTTAATGAAGCGATTCAATTTTTTACTGATGGAATAATACAACTGAATATTTTTGATTGTTTTTGAAAGGGATCCGTAAAATACCTTCCTCTTCATTTTCGGTACAGATAATGCAGTAGTAAATATCAATAGCATTTTTAAACTACTGAGTTGAATCCAAGTCATGAATTCTTTTAAAAGATGTTGGAAAGTCTGAACTGTGAGAAAATGCCTTAAATTACAAGTTTCGATCATTTTCAAATCGTAATTCAAAGTGAAAATGTACCAAGAAATCGTGAATAAAAACAATAAATAAAAGTAAACACAATTGTTAAACGAAAACGCACACAGCACAGGGGAGATCTGTAATAGTGAACAGTGAGGGTACCATTATGCTCTCTTATACGGTTCGTGCTTTCACCCGCGCTGCTTGTTGAATTGAGGGTTTTTAACCCAGGCCAAGGGTGAAATCTCGGTTCCCTACTGTGTGCTACAAGCATTTCACCCCGGGAAAGGGGTCAATCGCAACCAGTAGTTTTAACAGTGTACTAGTTAAAAAGCTTTCATCATGAATCAGAAGTTGCAATATTAACCGGATTGGGAAAAAAAAAATCTGTGATTATTATCGATGTTTTGCTCTCGATGTTTCTGAAATATCTCCAATTTTCTTTCGCCGTTTTTTTTTTTAATGCCTTTTAATGATAATTTTTTTGCGTTCTTTTTTTTAATCTTCTTTCGATGTACTTTTTACTATTCAACAAAAAACAATAAAAGTCATACGATAAAAAAGATTCATCTTTCTTCAACCATAGTTGCAGTGTCTAACAAATTGAAAAAAAAGTTTTTTTTTTCATAACTAACGATGATTTACTGTCAATAATTTTTAAACATCGGGGTTTTTTTTTTTTTTTTTGCATTTGATACATTTCAGCAAAAAAAAAAAAAGTTTTATAAAAATATGCGACAAAAAAAAGGTACACAGTCAATCAACAGTTGCAGTATATATCTCACTGAAAAAGTTTTCTTAATTGACATCGATAACAGTTGATGTTTTTCCAGGAGACAAAAGATGTAACTAATTGAGTGATATAAAGAGACGCACGTAAGGGGGAGTAATTGAATAACTGTACATTCATGATCGATGAGATCGATGTTTTTTGACGAAGTATCAGTAACATCGATGTCCTTATTTTCCAACATCGATGTCTTGAAACATCGATGTTTTGCCTTCGATGTCTCACCCGTACTCAGTAGGATATAGGACCACCGCGGACAGCGATGCACAAAAAAACACGTCTAGGCATAGAGTCAATAAGAGTGCGGATGGTGTCCTGAGGAATGGCACTCCATCCCCTTTCAACCATTTGCCACAGTTCGTCTTCTGAACGAGGCAGGGGCAGATTCTGCAAACGGCTTAAAATCAGATCCCACATATGTTCGATTGGTTCGATTGGTGGTCAGGAGAGTATGGTGGAGAGGGAAGCGTATGTATAACTTGGAGAGCATGTTGGCAGATGCGAGCACCGTGTGGTCCGACGTTATCCTACTGAAAAATTGCATTAGGCAGCTCCTGAAGGTAGGGGATTTCCACCGACCATAGTACATTATCCAAGTGTCGTTGGGCTGTCAAAGTGCCCAGAATACGAACTAGAGGTGATATGGAATTGTACGAAATAATAGCTCCCCAAACCATTATGCCGCGTTGTTGGGGCGTTCCACAGTTACTGCCGAATTAGATCTGTCTCCGCGTCGACGCCACACACGTATGCGGTGACTGTCACTGGATAAACAGAAGCGTGACTCATCTGAAAACACGCCATTTCGACAGTCTGTCATCCACGTCACTCGAGTTGGGCAAAATGCCAAACATTTGCGTCTATTAGCGAACGCCGTGATATATATCCACGTGCACTCAATCGACGGTAAATGGTTCTGGTCCACACGGGTGCATCCAGGGTATCTTGAACATGATGCAGAATCAAGGTACAAGTGACTTTCTGGTCGACCGCAGCTTGTCGGTGAATGCGTCGATCTACGCGTGTTGAAGGCACTCTGGGTGCAGCTGCACACCTCAATCTTGCCTCATTTCCTAGTTCCAACCATCTTCGACACAGCTGATGTACCGTGCTCGCATCCATGTGGGTATAAGCTGCAATTCAACGTATGGACCCCCCCCCCCCTTCTCAGTTCGATTACCATAACCCTCGTAAAGTTGTCTATTTGTTGGAAGTGCCTTCGTTGACGATGGCCTGGCATTATCTTCTGTTACACATTGACGTGCGCAGGAGAGCTGAGGATTTCACATCATTTGCATAACTTAGTGACGTGAATCTACTCTAAAATTTGCATAAATTTTTGAACAAGAGGATCTTTGCCTCCAGCTCGATCATTGGCTATTCCTAACCGAGGAGTCCACAATAAGAACGAAACTGCAGTCTTAGGATGATATTATCGAGCTGTGGGTGCATTTGCTTCACTCCTTCTTGGTGTTGCATTTTCAATGTCGAGCAGTTTATGCTAAAAATTTGTTACTCTTAGAGCAGTTAAAGTCAAAATTGATTCAGTGCTTTTTTTTCTAAGTTTTATCTAAATTGCAGCACTATTTCTTGATATTTAGCAGACGCAATGAGCATGAAAAAAAGTTCGATTTCACTAACCCTCTTAAAGTTATTAAAGCCAATTCAGCCCCCCTACCCCTTGTACTTTCTACATTTTACCCACGAACCAACATTCGCTTGATTTTGTCCTTGTTTTCTCTAGATATAGCGGCCACAAGTAACAAAAAAAAAAAAAACGGTTGGGTGCTCCACTCCCTTTGAGACATTGGCACAAAATAAAATCAATACCTGTAAGGATGCAAATGCAGACCTTTTTTTTTTATTTCGCAAGTTACTTCCTGAGATAAAGCAGTCATACTAAAGGGAAAAACCTTTCAATTGTTTCACTTCCCATGGAAGAATTGGTTCCAAAACCTAATGGGTACCAATTCACATGGAAGTGAATATAAGTACCGAATTGCGTTTCATTTCAAGCAATAGTCTTGCGCTACAGTACTGCCATAAAAACAGGCACACACATTTAGACAGACACAGAGGCAAACAAATATTTTCCAAAACTGGTCAGAAGGGACTAAGTACAACTCAAAACTTTCAAACTCAATGAACATTTTCACAAATCCAATACTTTTTTTATACATTAGATATATAGAAGAGTACAAAAAAGGATCATTATGATAACTTAGCTGTTCTAGCCAAACTCTTTGGAATAAAAACCGTTACAGTCCAAAAAGGTTATCTCAAAAGTTAATAACAAATAAGTACAAGTTTTTTTTTTTTTTTTAAATAAATTATTCCTTCCTGGCCCTTTTTTCTTCAGTCTTTAAATATTAAAAGTATTAGTTTTCAATGCGAATAGAAAATATGTCATGAAATCTGTCATGAACTATGATGAAAGATAATCAAAAACTTCGTAGTTAAATAAACATTCGTAAACTAGTAAACGAAATTCCAAATTTTGTTTATAAATGAAATAAAAAGGAACATCGCACTTAAAGAATATTTTCAAGGTGATATTGACACTTTTGCACGCACTTTTGCATATATACTGACAAATACATATAATCTGAAGAAACTGTCTCACTCATAGAAATAATTCATGCCATTTACTAAACGTAATAAAAGAACGTAGTAAATTAAAAATAAAATTCAGCGCGGTGCTTACAAAAAGAAAAAAATACTAAACGAGTTATAAAATTCCGAAATCAATGCATTGTTGTTTGGGCTAAGCAAATGCTGCTTGCACAGATTCTAACAGTGCCCAACGTTGACACTTTACTAATGGCTGAAATGCTTAACCTCGTGCACCAAATGGGCTCTACTGCATGGCACGAACATCACAGTTAGGATAATATTAATTTGATACTAGATGGGCTTACGCGTTGCCGTCACGAAATTTATGGGGTGAATATCAGGCGAGGAAGAAATGTTTTCAGATCAAAACGTAAAAGGGCTAATGTTAATTTGCCCCATTTATTCTGAAAGAAGAAACTAACTGTGATTATATCTACACTATTAGTACCAAAAGTGATATTAGGATCTCTTGTTTCATTTTCTAGACATGTTGTTGCACAGTATGTGATGGTTTAATTTCAAATAAATAGGTAAATAATGTAGTATTAACAATAAAACTAATTTTATTGCTGATGTACTAATGTGGGGAAACATACAAAGTTTAAATTTAAAAAAAGCGTAATTTAAATAAATTAATAAACGAATAGCATTTAGCTAATTTGGTAACAATACTAGGCATATAACTAAGTTCTATCTGAGGTATTTTGTAACAGTTTCTTTAAGTTTAATCAAAATTAATAGTTAAGACTGCCTTCTAGAGTTAGGTCCCCCAACAAGGACAGTTGATGTGCATTCTTTTTTTTTAATGAAGTAGAGTATAGAGAATAAACTGGAATAGATTTGTACCTCAGAACAAAACTGACGCGAGTCCATTTTCGTAACTTTTCAGTAGAGGGTAAAAACGTCTGTTGGATGCATGCAAAAGATGGGACTCGCGCTATTTTAATGCTGCTAAATAACTGTGAAGGAATTTCTTTTATAGAATAACGTTCTCATGGGTCGATGCAGAATGTGATTTTCTATACAGTGCAGTAAAAAAGTGAAAATCGCCATCTTTTACTTACGTCGTTCTGGTTCTGAGGTACAGAGATTACAGCTGCTTTCTACAGGGCTGCGGAGTCGAAGGAAAAATGGTCGACTCCGACTCCGACTCCGACTCCGGGATTTTAAAACTTTCGACTCCGACTCCGACTCCGACTCCGACTCCCGACTCCTGCTTTTTTTTTTGTATTATTTATTTTTTTAACCTAAATGTGAAGAGGGAAAAACCGTAAACAAAGGTTGAAATATTAAGTCCATTTTTAAAAGTTTCATTTTTATTCATAGTCGTAGCCAAGACTCACTTTAGGGGGGTGGGGGGTAGCAAGCTGGGGTATCCCAGTTGGAGGTTATGGGAGGTCATTGTGACCTCTCAAAAAGTTAAATTTTCTCAAGAATTCTCGCAGGTAATTTCACCACATTTACCTCAAATATCGGAGGCCACTGTGACCTCCCAAAAAGTGAATTTTCTCCAGAGCAAAAGACAAGTGCCGCTCTTGTCATTTGACTCCGTACAAAACTAATCCTTTTCTTGTTAAATGGCCAGACTTTATTTTAACACATTGCATTTTTGCTGCAAATATTTTTTTATTCATTTGCATAAGCCCAAACCTCGTTTCACAAAGCAGACCCGCCATTTTGAAGCCCTTTTTAATGATCCTAGATGCTTAGGATTTGGATATTGGACGCTGAAAATTTGTATCTGTTACTTTCAAAGATATGTTTTCACCTCCATAAAATTTCATCCAAATCGGAGGTGGTCGGAGTCGAGTCGGAGTCGACATGTTTTTCAGCGACTCCGACTCCGACTCCTTTGGTCCAAAATCAGTCCGACTCCGACTCTTCGACTCCGACTCCGACTCCGACTCCGCAGCCCTGGCTTTCTAACAATAGCGACGATTAAAGCTAATTGCGATGTTTTAATGCACTGTAAAAAAAAAGAACTTGTTTTCACAGTATAATACTGAAAACAGATGTTCCTGTTTGAAACTGTAAAATGCACAATAATAAACTGTAAATTATCAATTTTGCAGTTTATTACTCTAAAATTAGCAATTTCACAGTTTATTACGACAAAATTAGTTGTATAATACTGTAAAAATAACAGTGTAATACTGACAAGAGAATTTCCAGTTTTAAACTGTAAAATACATTGTAATAAACTGTAAATTTATCAATTCTACAGTTATTCTCTGTAAAATTAGCTGTATTATACTGTAAAAACATTTTATTTTTTGCAGTGTAGGTGACATAAACGGGATAATATTTTGGAAACTTTCATATAAATAATGGTTGTTTTAAAATTCAGTTGAGGTTTATCAGTTTAGCACTAGATAAATGACACGAAAGACTATTGTCCTTAATTGCGGTCATGATAGCTCTTTGTGCATTTGGAGGGGGGGGGTAACGTTGAAACGAAGGATGCACGCGATTTCTGGTTGTAGATTATTTGCTCTGTCGATGCTTCAACAATGTAATATGTCCCTCATTAAATTTTATTTTCTTGATCTGATATCTATCAAAGAATCAACTTTATTTACGATACGCTAAAGGAAATAAGTATAAGGTGAATCAATTAAGGTGGCTACGTTTGGTGGCGTTTTTTAATTAAAAAAGTGTCACACGATATACGTTAGTACTTCATGGAAAAAAATATGTACTAAACCAGTAGTAGCCAGTACATGAGTTAATGTGTTTCGACTTAGCGGAGTGTTCCCATATTATCGACATTACGTTTTATACAATTTTAAGAAAAAAAAAAATCATAAGGCTATAATACTTTAACCCACTTTGTCAGGTCTTCTTTAAGTCTTTTACGAAAACCTGTATGATTTTTTCCCAGTATTTATACATATATAAAAAAGGCTTGAATGCTTTTGCTTACATTTAAATAAACTGCTCAAAAAACTTGCGTACAACGAAAACCTCATTTATCACTACATTGTTTTAAAACTGTCGTTTAATATTTCGCAAACTGATATTTTGGAAGGTTCAATACTCACTTTCAAATTAAATATATTTGTGTTATAATCATCAATTTAAGCACTGAAACAAGCAAATTTATTTTTTAAAGTTAAAATGTAATTCAAAAAGTTAACATATTTATCTTTAATTGTCAAAATTGTAATTTTAGAAGAAGCTTTAAGGTAAGTTTAAGTTATGGTATTTTAAGTAATACAAGTAAAAACAAGCAATTAAGTAATTTATACTAGCATTAATGTACACAATAAATATAAGAAACAATACATCAATAATAAAAATTGTAACAACTAGAGAGTACACTCAAAAAAAAAAAAAAAAAAAAAAACAGCGAAAAATTAGGTCATAAGTGCATGTTTTCATTTTTAATGCATTTATATGCACAAAAACGCAAAGTTTTATATATCATCAGTTTGCATGCTTACTTTCATCAACCATTGTTTAATAATTTTTAATAAACGAAGTTATTTGCATCAAACTGTACGGGCAAACTAAGAGAAAAAATCTTAAGATGTTTTAAATTGTCTAGTAAAAATAATTAAACATAATGTTTAGCTATCGACATAGAAAGCTAAACTAAGGGATTTTGTCACTAAGAAAACACGAACGTGTGAGATATCTGTGAGTGTGGTAATGGAAATAAACAATAGACATTGTTAAGTAATGGAAATGAAGAGTAAACGATGAAATTATTATTGCTGATGTTCGCAAATTTATCGTGTGCTGCGTATTTATTATCTTCTAACATTTACTGTTATCTGCAATGATTTATATTTTTTGTCTCATTTCAATTAGGAATAGTCTGTGTTATGGGTTTTTTTTCTGTTTTTGGAAAAGCAGCACTTAAAAAAATGGATAAAATAGTTAAAATGATTTGATGGAGTGCATTTTTTTTTTTGCTCATTCGTTGTTAACGGATACTTCTTATTTTTATTAAACGTTTATATGTATCTATATAAACTACTTCGTTCTTTTATGAAAATGTGAAGAATTTTATTTTCATTACTAACGAGAAAATATTTTGTTTTAAAGAATTAAAATATAAGCTATAAGCAGTATATTTCATTCAAGTTATTAAATTCTTCGAGACTATATTTTTCCTAACTACATTAAAGAAAAAAAAAAACATTTACCCGGAAAAATATATAACAATGTTATACCTGTTAAAGAAATTTCATTACTTTGTGTATAAAACTAGCATTTTGCGTTAAGCAACTACAAGTTATCTTTTAACATTTTGAATCGACGTTTTTTTTTTAAGCGACCGTTTCCTTTTGTGCGAACTTTTAAGGCAAAATGTTTATCTTTTTCTTGTTCAGAAAATATATTTTCACAGCAGTTGCCGATATGCTATGAACGAAATTTTGTCCTGGGAAATTTTGTCTTCCGCTTGTCATTGTCCAGAGGTTGAATTTTTGCAGTATTTGACAAGTCACTTAAGCGTATCAAAAGTTTGCTATTATATTTCCTGATACTAAACTTTTTTTTGAGAACTATGTATTCAAAATGTGTCAAGAATTTCTTTTACCTCTCTTTTAATCAATTATGCTTTGAATTTGGGAAAATTTGGCATGCAAAGTATCCCCTGTAAAAAATGGATGTTGTTTTTACAGTATTATACAGATAATTTTACAGTAACAAACCGTTAAAATTGCTAATTTTACAGTGATAAACTGTACAACTGCTAATTTTACACTAATAAACTGTAAAATTGCTGCTTTACAGTAAGAAACTGTAAAATTGCTAATTTTACTCTTTATTACTGTGCATTTTACAGTTTTAAACTGGAACCTCTGCTGCCAGTATTGCATTGTTGTTTTTACAGTATAGTACAGCTAATTTTGTGGTAATAAACTGTAAAATTATGGGAATAAACTGTAAAATTGCTGCTTTACAGTAATAAGCTGTAAAATTTGCTAGTTTGACAGTTTATTACTGTGCATTTTACTGTTTTAAACTTTAACCTCTGCTGCCAGTGTATTATACTGTAAAAACAATGTTGTTGTTGTTTTTGCAGTGTATTAACACGTAGTTTGCGTTTGGGTTAGTACTGTATTTTAAAATACTTCCAGTAGTTATACTTCTAGTTTAAAAAAAAAGTAAAATCCTTCAACAAGGACGGTAGCTTAAAACCTACAGAAAATATTTGACTGCGCACATATATTTCCGGATATTTCCGTTTAAATTTACATAACAGGTGCGCCTTCCTACACTTTGGCAATAAATTTTTAAATTATACTGACGTTTTATGTTGTAAATACAATGCGAAATCAAATTTTATCTTTTGAACTTATCCATTTACTAATTTATTCTTTGTTTGTTTGTTACTACAGTAAAATAATTTACGATTTGAAAAAAAGTTTTATGTTACAAAAGTGTAAAAAATCGTATCATCCTAAAAATGACTCTTTTTTTCTGAACAACACATTCTTCTAAAAAACACAATTCTCTTGCAATATCTGCACTGCCATGTGTGTTCTAAATCTCCTTGATATGTTCACTAAACCCTTGAACTTCGGTCTACATTTTTAGATTCAACCGGAATGCATACATATACACGATGTTTGAGTGGTATATCTGTATATACAGTACCGCTTTTCAATTATATAAAATATTGCTTGTTACAGCATGTGAATCTACGATTCTGCATTGCAAAACATCTTTTTCCAAGGTTTGTTAAGGTACTTAGAGCTGCTCGCATTGTTACATTTTTCATAGTTCAAAAATTCAAGTGAAATACAGCCAGCACAAATAACTTTCAAAACTTCTCAGGCCATTGATTATTGGTCCAGAAAAGATATCGAGTGATATATTCATGATTTCGTTTTCATGCCAAAATCCCAAAGAGAAACCAAAGCCTCTTTGAGAAAAAAATCCGTTCTGGAATATTATACCCAGACAACAACCTCGCTTTCAACACTAGTTTTGTGTTCCTTTCTATGATGTTTTGTTTTATTCAGATGAAAACCTCCTGAGATATGAGTACATAGATTTGTTTCAAATGAAAGATCCCTCTCGGATTGCGTTCTATGGATCCTTTCCCCTCAAGTGAACTGAGTGGTAAAAGAAACAAGAATTCCCTTTGGAAATAAAACTGAAGATGTAAAAAGTAGTGCAATCGCATTTTTGTTTGTTTATTTGTATATTTATTAACCTTTCCTTACCAACTTTGTTCGTTAGTTTCTATACTGTAAAAAATGAATGTTGCTTTTACAATATAATGCAGCTAATTTTATAGTAATAACTTGTAAAATTTCTAATTCTGCCCCAATAAAGTGTAAAATTGCTAATTTTACAGTAATAAACTGTCAAATTACTAATTTTAATTTATTACCGTGCATTTTACAGTTTTAAACTGGAACCTCCGCTACCAGTGTCATACTGCTGTTCTTACAGTATAATGCAGCTAAATTTTACGGCAATAAACTAAAATTTCTAACTTGAGAGTAAGATATTGTAAAATTGCTAGCTTTACAGTTTATTACTGTGCACGTTACAGTTTTAAGTTGGAACCTCAGCTGCCAGTATTATACTGCAAAAAACAGCAGCTCATTTTTACAGTGTAGTTGGAAAAGAATTAACAACTCCTGATTTGTATTTAGTAGTTACAGAGAAAGTCATGTTGCTAAAGAAAATGTTTTTTTCTTTAAAAATGATCAATAAAAATATTTCAAGTCCCTATTTTCTAGTCGATGATCATACTAGTGATACCCCATATACATAAATATGTAAAACTTAATCCGTGCACTTTAATAGTTTCGCAATCTGACTTCAGAAAGCTAAAAATTGTATTTTTCGGAGCAGGGTTTGTATTAGCTAGTTTGAAGTACTAAAACCTATTTAAATTCTCCTTAACTAGTAAGTGGACGTTCGATTATTAAAGCGTTTTTACAAATGAAACTACACTGGTTATCATAAATTAAGGAAAAATCACAAAAATCGCGATAACTTCCTGAAAAATAATCCAAATCATACAAAATTTGGATATGTTGCTAGGTAAGAGTTGCTGAGTAAAACTATGTTATGCAAATTAGTGGCACTTCAATCGGAGTACGTCATCTTCGAGGAGCTTAAAAAACCACGTTTGAGAGCAAGCCTATAAATCTCGCCGTGATGCTACCAAAAGAAATCTGAGATAGCCAACTCGTAGCTATGATTTCTAGGTATCATTTACCTGCAGAACTAAGAAGCACAGCCATTGGGGGACTAGAGGCAGGACAAAGTCAAGCAGAAGTGACCAGGTGGCTAAATGTAAGAACTTCTGTGGTTCATAGACTTTGGAGCCAATTTTTAACCACAGGTTCGGCATCAGGAGGTTTAGTCAAGGACGGCCAATAGCTGCGATGGGCGCTGATGACCGAAATTTGAGGTTATGTGCAAGCAGAAGTAGATGTGCTACTCAGTACGACAACATGTACATTGGACGCATGACCAAAGGAGGGTTGTACTCTGTGCGGACGAGTCTAGATTTAGTCTAGAAAGTGATAGTTGACGTCATTTGATATGGAGGGAACCTGGAACCCGTTATCATCCGTCAAACATTCGCGAAAGAGATGCGTATGGAAGAGGCAGTGTCTGTGTTTGGGGTGGCATCTCTTTGGGTGGACGCACAGACCTCCATGTCTTTCTCAGGCGAACCGTAAATGCTCAAGTTTATAGGGATGACATCCTTGATACTTATGTTCGCCCATACGCTGGGACAATATGTAAATTTAATTAAAACAATCAAGTATTGTCAGTATTTTTAAACCCTTTATGCTGGCACGATAACATTTACTCAATTGCAATATGATGTCCTATCTTCATCGTCATATTTTTGAAACACAAACTCCAAAATATGTTTGTCCCTTGGTCAACTCAAAAACAACCCTACCGATTTCGTTCCAATTTTTACAGCAGCTACAGGTTAGATCAGGGAAGGTTGTTAGACCAGGTCGGAAAAAATTCGATGAATAGTTCTTTTTTTATTCAAAATCTAAATTTTTGACCCAAAAATGACTTTATCTAGAGAAATAATTATCGAATCTTCTTGAGCTTAGTCCCATTGGAACAATTACGAAAAATCCTATATTGGAACATTTTCTACCTACGGTGGGGTGAAGAGGATGTTGAAAAATCACTTGGAAACGACTTATACCCGCTTGAAGTTTGTTAGGTATACGTACACACTTGGACATTTTTTTTAAATTTTTCACTCTAAAAATCCAATTTTTTAACAGTAGGTCACTGGTGTATGGTTAAAACCTTTTCGACATAAAAATCTGAAAAAAACTTAAATAAATAGTCACTAATTAAGATTTAATGAGCTAATTAGCACATTTTTCTAAACACGATATCTTAAAAGCAAATTGGTTTAGGAACACAATTTTTGTCAAAAAATGTTCATAATATTACCCTTCGTGTGGTCTTCCTCAATAAAGATTCTAGAGAAAGTAGATTTTCTTACTGATAGTTTTAACCACAGAAGGACAAAAAAAATCAAGATTTTTCCCGAAATCTTGAATTTTAAAAATCCATTAAAAATGTACTTTTCCAGTTACAGCTCTGATTGAGGCAGACCACATCTGCTCAACTATGCAGAATCCAATGGTACTAAAATAATTGAGGTAGATGAATTCACTGTTGTGTAGTTATGTTTGGAAGAATGCAGCATATGGCAAAATAGCAATGCTTCAGAAATTGAGTTTAAAGATTTCGAAACACTTTGTAAGCAATGGCAACACCAAAAGAAAAACCCTTGTAACTCGAGAAATATTTCAAATATTGACTACATCTTAGTATTGTTTGAAAGCTAACAGATTGGAAAACATTTTAAGAAAATAAAAAAAAAAAAATGATATTTTGGACGAATTTTGAGATTTCAAGTGTGTACATATACCTTAAAATCAAATTTTAACTGCCGTTGCCATTTTGTTCAAACTTGGAAAGATTGACTTCGACATTTTAATGCGAAGTGAACCTAGCCACAGCTCAATCTTCGCAGATTTTGGGATTACGCTTAAATTTTTTGAAAGGAAAAACATTACTTTCTCCAAATCAAAGAAAAAGAAAAGTCTCTGGGAAGGAACAGTAATTGTTTGCAGACTAAATAGTATTTTATTGCATATTTAAAACAATTTAATGCCACCATCACTAAATTTTTAACAATAAACAGTTTCATTTTGACATTTTCGGTCACACCGCTATGCAGTTTCTCTTCGTATTCGGCTTCGTAAAGTTTGGCAACAATCGGGAAATTTACCAAACCTTTCAGCCAGTGAAATCCTGCTCATTTGAGGGTCTCTGTTAGATTTTAATCACTTCAAAGAAATGGTGCGAAAGACATTATATTTCTTGCCTTTTAATGTTCATATTAAAATCATGGAAGAAGGGTTATGGCTAAGCTGACATAATCAGTTCCCTATGTTATTAAATTTAGATTTGGCGACAAATTTTACATTCAAAAGTAACATTTGCAGTTAAATTGTGAATTACATTAAACTTCGAGGGCAGAACTGCTGCGGTGATTGAGAGCTTTCGAAAGTCTTGGCACTACAGCTGCGTCAAAAGTTCTTTTAAAACGGAAAAATTCCGCTAAAAATAATTGAGTTCATCACACACACACGCAAAAGAAGAAAAAAGTCTTTAAAACTAAAATAATCCTCCCATTATTAATACTATTAGAATATGTCCTCGTCTGTCTGTCCGTCTGAAGCTTGAACTCCTCAGAATCCGCTGAGAGTAGAGAATCAAATGAGGTACCATTCGATTGGAAATTTTCCAAGGAAAGCAATAAGACCAACCGCGTACGACTTTAATCCGCTGAGATATTAATCAAAACGTTAATTAAATATTTTGCACTTTTTAGAATTCGAAGACATTTATTTCTTTTCATTGCCATTTTAAATGCGTGTAACAACGAAGTTTTTTTTTTATTATTATTAATTTTTATTTTTATTCAGAAGCTATCAGCTTCAACATACATGAGGACTGCGTACTATGCGCTTTGCCTCCTGACAAACACAGGACAGAATTACGGCGCGGATAGGATAAAATAACATCCATGGGCAGGGCGGGATTCGAACCCGCGACCGCTTGCTTACGAGGAGAGCAGGCCAGTCGAGAGGGGGGGGCAAGCCTATGCATTGCATAGGGGCCCGTGAGAGATCAGGAGGCCCGCGGAGCGGACCTGAAGAATTAATATCAAACAAAAATTTCCGTTTTTTTTTTTTTTAATGGGTTAGCCATTGAGAGTCTAAAATTACTTACAAATGTTCACCTTCTACATTAAAAATGAAAAATGTCATTAGTTATTTTTCTCAGACCCTACTTTCAGCACATCTCACATCTATTAGAGTTTCGTTTTGAAAGAAACGAAACCACCCTTTTCCCTGGCTTTTCGACTTTTCTTGGAACTGGGCTTGGAAAGTTTCGACCTTGGTGTGTGTGACCTTGCAGGCCTGGACTATCCAGGGCGGTTTGTGGGCGATTGCCAAGGGCCCCCATGCCATTAAGGGCCCCCAAATGAGAAAGAAAGGGGAGAAAATTATGGCTTTTTTTTTTGGTTTGCAGATTTTGGTTTCTTTAACTATTCTTTCTTTTTCTATTGATTAGCTTTATTAAACTTTTTCCCAAGATGCTTCACATCAGTCTTGCTGATTTCACATTTGTAGCATCCAGTACTTGAATAAAGCAAGGTGGGGCCCCGGAGCAACATTACTTTTAGGGCCCCCTAATCCAGGGTTTTTATCGCAATGAAATTGACTCGTAAACGTAATGTTTCATTGATTTCTATTCTCTATTATAAGTATATGACTGATTTATCTGTTCTTTCTTGGGGGAGAGGAGCTTACTTAGTATTAGGGCCCCCACATCAGTCCGTGAACCCCAGGACCAGATATTGTTATAGGCCCTCGCCCCTACAACACTCCATCCTCTGACAACTTATTAACGTTTAGACAGACATTTGAAATTTTGAAAATTTTGCTTCATTTCTCAAGCAGTGGTCAGAATTTTTTTTGTAGTTAACTACAATTACTTCATTAAAAATGTAGTCAACTATAGCTGCAACTTTTTTTTCAAAAAGTAGCAACTACAATCTACTTTCGGAATGCCCATTTATGTATCTGAAGATAGTTTTAAATGTTGAAAATGCCCACGAAAATGCATATTAAGATGATAAATAAAAGTTATTATAAATGCAAAATATGCTTCCCTTTTAACTCGCGCGCAACACTTACACCGCATGTGGGCGCCTCGCTAAAGGCTGCTCAATTCAGTCTTATCGTTCTGAGTATCATGACAGATTTTGTTTTTCCGAAGTTAAGAAACAAGCATTTATGTTGTTTAAAAATATTCATTTAAGAAGCTAGGATATTTCTGTAGGAGATTGTAACTAAAACTTCTTTTTCTTTTGCCACGCTAAAGGGGCGCCAAATTTAGCATTATCGTTCCGAATATCACCGCTTCACCGCACATTTTTTTTTTCCTGCGCTAAAAAACAATCATTTAACTGTGCTTTCAAAATTTTCATTGTTTTTCTTGCCTTAAAAAGTTAAAAAAGGTATTTCATTTAAAAAAATCGCTAATTTCAGCTCTTTTTAATATATTTTTGCTTTGTTACTGATAAAACCATCACAAGCTATTCCTCCTCTCTTTGCTCAAGTAAGATTCGGCTCGCTTTATCTGACGGCAAGAAACCGCTATTGTCCCTTTAAAAGACTTACTTCCGAGAACTTTCTGAGAGGTTAATCACAGCCACTTCTATCATTTGATTACCTTTGATGTAGTCGCCAGTTCTGAATGAACTCAGAGAACTCAGACTGGTTCATGTCGGGCGGCTTTGCAAATTTGCCATGCTGTTGTAAGGTTTTGGCTACCAGATTTCAGTAAACAGACTTTTTATTGCAGTCATTTATTACAGATGTCCGGATCAACTGAACAATAAAAGACTTCTTATTTTCCCATACCTTATAAAAAAGGAGCAAAATTTATGATCAGTGGCCAATTGTCGTGGAATTAGACGGACACTTTTGATCCAGCTGTCCTCGAGTTCATTTTCTGAGATTATTTTTCACTTACTACCATAACTAAAAGGGCCCCCGGAAAAAATCGCGCGAGGGAAGAAGCGCGCAAGTCACGGAGGTCCCGCTATAACCAGTAACATTTACTATTACCAGGAACATTTACATTTATCTTCTTGTTTATACAAAATCCCTCAGCTGAGTGCACAAGCATATCTTTCCGGTAAGTTTTGTGTTTGTGTGCTTGTATTTCAATACTATATTTTGTTAACAAAAAGTAATAATATAAATTGAAATGATACCACTTGTATTTTTTGGGCAAGAAAGAGAGAGAGGTTGGTATGGCCCCTTCTCAGTTTTTTAGCAACAATTTTAATTTATATCGCTGTTTACTAATTTTTGCTTAATTGTTTCTTTCAATGCGTGTGTTTTGCATAATTTTTTCTTCCCTTTGCTTTTTTATACTTATTTTTTAGAAAAAAGTGATCTATTTCTTCCCATATTATGGACAACGAGTTCTGTCAGTCGGGTTAAAAGAATATTCCTAACCGTCAGATAAGATGAAAGCGGTAGTTTTACTCTAAAAATAACTTTGTGAAATATGCCACTTTTCAGGAATTTTTCAGATATATTTTTTCTCCTTTCCGGCTATTCACTTGCTCTTATCAATAGTCGAATAATGTCAACGATTTGTTAAACCGCAAATCATTATTATTTTAATCGAATGTATAATTTTTCGAGGGTTTTTTATTCTTTTTTTCTCATATTTTTCCGTTCTAATTACCTCATATAAGGTCTCAAAATCTCCTGGACCCCATGAATTTGGGAATAGTCCACTCTGAATTACACTTAAAAGAGATCATTGCATCAATCTTCTCTCTTCTGTCACCCATCCCGTTATTACGTCAAAAAAAAACAGCATTATAAACACAAGGAAACAACACAGGGGGCTGTTATAAGCAAAAAAGACACGAAGTAAAAAAAGTAGGTTTGCTACTTAAGTTTTCGGGAATGCAAAGGGGTCTGTAACAGTTTAGAGCACCTTTAAGTCTAAGTCCGCCCTGGTATCAACTGGTAATGGAGAAAAAAAAAGTGGAATGAATTGTGTTTACAATTCATCGGAAAAGTAAGAGCGAATTTTTTCCGAAACATCTAGGGAGGAGGGGTGGGGAAGAAGCAAAGGCTCCGTCAAATCTTTGGTTGCAGCTGCGTCCCTAAAGTTGGAAACTCCTTTAAAAAAAGTATCGCAAATGTTTTCTTTTCTTTTCTTTCTTTTTATATTTTTTTTATTAAAGAATCTTTTAAGTTGAAAATGTTGGTTATTTCCTTTGACAGTATTTACTCTATTTACGTGAAAACCCTATTTATGCAAAAAGAAAATAGTGTAACAATAATTATATAAAAATAATAATGTAAAAATTATAAATACAATTTTAATTTATATCGTTGTTTACTATTTTTTGCTTTAACTGTTTTTATAATTTTAATGAGTGTGTTTTACATGACTATTTTATCCCCTTTACCTTTTCACTCTTTTTTTTTTTGGAAAGAGTTCTCCAATATTGGATTTCGAGTTCGATCTCTAGGGTCAAAGGAAGTATTCTTAACCATTAGATCACACAAAATTGTTAGTTTTACTCCAAAAATAACTTCGCCACATTTCAGCAATTTTTCAGATGTAGTATTTTTTCTCCGTTCCCTCTTCTCTCTTGCTCTTATTCCTAGTCGATTAATGTCAACGATTTGTTGAACCTCAAACCATTTTAATTTTTACCGAATGTATGACTTTTCGAGGGTCTTTGCTTGCCTCTTTTTTTGTCATATTTTTCCGTCTTATAACTTCCTATAAGGCTTCAAAATGCCGAATTTTGTATCAATTTTTCAAAATTTCACCCGGGGGATAATCCCCCGGACCCCCTGGAATCGGGACTAGTCTACTCTACACCCCATTTAAAAAGAGGTCATTGCAACATACTAATATCCATCCCGCTATTAGGACATGTTATCACTTATCAGCGAAAAAGACACACAAAAGCTTTTAAAAATGCTGAATAAATTGTATTTACAATTCATCGGAAAAGTAAGAGCGCGAGTTTTTCTCTTACGAAAAATCTAGGGAGAGGAGGTGCCGGGGGGGGGGGGGGAGAAGCAAAGGCTCCGCCTGCACTCCTAAAAATTAAGGCGAGTATATATTATGCTACGACCAGCTACCGAATCTTTGGTTGCAGCTGCGGCCCTAAAAGTTGAGAACTCCTTTAAAAAAAAAGTATCGCAAATCTTTTCTTTTTGTTTCTTTTATTACGAAAACTTTCAGTTCAACAGATAAAATTTTAGCTACGTCCTTTGACAAAATTTACGCTATTTATGTGAAAATATTTGTAGGAAGTTTAAGTAAAGGTTTGGGGGAGGGGGGCCCACAAAAAGTTGCATAGGGGCCCATGAAACCTGTCGACGGACCTGGAGGAGAGTACTCTACCTCTAGGCCCACGTGGCCCCCCTAAGAAGTTCTAACAATTGTTTTTAGTAAAACTTCTATTTCTTTCCGTTGCCATTTTGAATATATGTTATAACAAAGTTCTAAGAAATGTTTTTAGTTCGGAATTTTTCTGACTAATAAAATACGACTTTAATTTGCTGAGATAATAAATAAAGCGTTAAGTAATTTTTTGAACTATTTAAAATTCAAAGACTTTATTTCTTTCCGTTGCCATTTTGAATACGTGTTACAATAAACTTCTAAAATTGTTTTTATTCTAATTAAAGACTTTTTTTCTCCTTTGCCATTTTGAAAATGTATTTTGAATAAAATTCTAATTGATGTTTTTAGCAGGGATTTTTTTTTGGCTGCGATCCAAATATTAAAACAGCTTTTTCGTTCAGAATTAGGCAATTAATTTTACAGGAAGAAAACGGTTTCAGAACAATTGTAAGCAAACTCGCAAGCTTTTTGAATATTTTGTAAAGAGCTGCCATGGCGGCCGGTAGTTTGGTGAAACTTTCTTCACTACTTCAAAGGTGCGAAGCGCCCGTACAACGCCGGCCACGCAAATATTTATAATTTTTTACACGGTTATATAATATGTTGTTTCAAAGAATGATTCCAATATTTACTAAGATCATCCTACTTCTACTAAAATTCGAATACAGGTAAGATGTGACATAACGCCAAATCACTTGAACTTTGAATAAACCGCTGTATGATAAAATATTTAGACTCTAGCTCCCTAGTGTAGTTTTTGTTGTGTTTGCGCTTATGCGTGGCTGTTCCGTTAACTTAGTAAAGTTACAGTTACTTTCCGTCCGGAAAGCCGCGCCTAGCACTCGCGAACCATTCCACTTAAAAAGAGATGATGGATTGTGAGTGGGAACTTTCCAACGTTTTCAATTTAAATCTTGCATGTGTGATATCCTTTTGACATATTCAACGGAACTATATACTTGAAATTAGCATCAATCCACGTTGTTTGATACGGTTTAAAATGCTTCTTATTATTCTTACCCTTATTGTTATCTTACCTATCACCCCTATTTTGGTAAGATCAAAGAAGACCTGACACATGTGTAAATACGCGGAAGCTTTCATCTAAGACAAGGCTTCACTAGATAGCGTTTTATACAGGCTGTATCATTACTCAAAACATCAATGGTAAAGATTTGCCCGCTAGAGAGCGCTGAACAAGAACCACTCAAATGTTTGTTTACATTTATTAGCATATTGTTTCTGCTGTAAAAAGTGATGTTTATCCTATCTTTAAGGGTTAAAAAATATTGATATAGTTAACTGAAGTGGAGTACAGAGTGAATTGATGCCGAATTCCTTAGTAGTACTGCTTTTTAGGGGAAATAAATTCCCTTTTCGGGTAAAGTTGGACACAACTCATGATTCAGTCATACGACATTCATTCATCTGTTTACTTTTTTCGAATTAGCAACATATAGCAATGGCGTTCAATTTTGACATCTCTGCATTAATAAAATTTACGCTTAAATTCGCAGTCGATAAATAAAAATGTAGCAATGAAATAATATTGTTCTATTTACTATTTTGTTTCATTATTGTTGCTCACACGATCTTAATTGCTACGCAAAAGCTCAGATGTTCATTTTGATAGCGTTGACCCATCAGAGCGATAAATGGCGAATTTATTCGAAATGTACTGTAAAAGCGATGGTGTTCAACGAAGACGATTGACAACGAAATATATTTTAACGAATTATCTTCACAACAACGAAATGGGAATATACCCGCTTAGTACTACAGACCGCTACAACTACGAAAACAAAACAAAATTACAATACACCGACGACCATTGCGACTAAATCATGGCGAGCTGTGGACTTAATTTTAAAAAGTTCTAGAGCAACCCGTTGGTAGTATTGGCTCGCTTGGCGAATAGATTCGCCATTTATCGCTCTGCGGTGCCAGTGTCGTTTCATAGTTAAATAATAATTAGAATCAATTAAAATGAAAAATAATTCGCTAACCAATTAAAATAAGCCGTTAAAATGCAGAATAAACCAACAAATAAAACAAGCTATTAAATAACGTTAAAATATACTAAAATAGAATTGAATGCCAAATTGTAAAATGGTCGCCAACAAATTAACTTTTAATTTTGTCTTTTATTATCTGATTTGTAGAAATGTTAGTTACCATAAAATTTGATAGATGTCGCTGGACAAGGACCACTGTTTTTATCCCAACGATTTTGATCAAATGAAGCAGCCTGTTAAAAAGGCTATCTAGTGAAGCCTTGTCTAAGAAAATAAGACAGCTTGTGTTCAGTTTAATTTTAGATGCAGCGCATGTTGCTGTTGTTGTTGACATGTCATAGTTACGTAATAATTACAAAGAAGCGGGGGGGGGGCTATTGCCTTGACTGGTAGGGCTTACTGATCAGTGTCTAAGACAAAACAAGAAATATTTACACGCAAGGAGAGTAAGTAATAGTAAGGGTGCTGGTGGGAATCGAGTTCGCAAATTATGACTTTCGAAGTAGAACTCCTGTAAACCTTGAGTTATAAATGTAACGCACTAATTGAAAATAAAAGAAATTAGTTTTCTTAAGCTAAAAATACCATCTCAGGAAGTTTGCAATGCAAAAGAAATGTTTTGTTCGTGCAATATTTTTTTTTTTGCTGTAAAAAGTATATTTTAGAAAAGGATCTTGTTTCTCCAAAATACACTACTCAATTTATGATACTCGGCTTTGCTTCTACTCAACAAAACTCATTACATGATTTTCCGTTTAAATGTGCAATAACAAAAAAACATGCCAAAACACTACGTTTTTGGTTGAACTTCAAACATAATTTTACCTTAGTCAAAACATTAGTTTTAAATGCATTATTTTACTACACACACACACACTATACTTTATTCATATAACATTGAAACGATATCCTCAGCAAAATGTAATGTCATAACAAGTAACAAGTTGAAATGAAGCAGACTAAGATATTATTAAACGTCCTTTCCTCTCTTTTTTATTTTGAAATCGGCTGCCTGAAAAAGGTCTTAACGCTCTCTTTTACCAGTTCTTATCTTTTAATATTACTTGCTGATATAAAAAGTTGAAATGTCCAGTTTATTTTTTCCGCTTGTCATAGCACGGAGTAACATTTTTGCAGTTTTTGACATATCACTGAGGCGTAAATGTTTGTTTATTCATTTAAAAAATCAAATAGATTGTCGTTAAAAAATAGTAAACCTGCATTATTGCATACGATAAAAATGTTATTCAGCAATCTTACAAGTCTCAACATTTTGCTTTGCAAACAGCAGGAAAATAACTCCAGTACGCATTGAATTATTTTTTTTTCACATATATTTTTTTAACATTGCAATAGTTTGAGATTTAAACTGCTCGTTTGTTCTATAAATAGTTGACAGTGAACCCTTTATTAATAATTTACATCGCTTTTTTTAATGTAAAATCAGTGCAATAGTAGGTACAAAATAGCCGTGAGGATGTGTCTTTTCATAGGTGGGATTTTTGTGTTTTCTTAAAAGAGAAAGAGAGAGGGGAGAAACAAAATTAATCAATGTAAACACATTCTATCTTTTTTGTTTAAGCTGTAAATGTCTTAAAACCTTTCGTGAATAAAAGGAATATATATAACGTTACTAGTGCACTTTGCAAAAATAATAAGCTTAAATATACTTCAACATTAGTATTAGCAATAATCTCGCAGACATTTAAAATGTTATTAGACAATTTTTGGTGATATTTCGGAATCAGAAGTTTACTCTACAACAGCATTGCTTAAAATTCATATTGCTTAGTATTCATGTTAAAAAAAAAAGGCGAACAAAAATTGATTTAAAGGATAAAGTGGACACACAAAAAAAAAGTTGAGCAAAAGGTTTAAATCGTCTTTCATTCGGAATGGTTATGCGTCAATAAGGAAGACATTGTGAATGTGTGCTACTTACTCAAGTATTCAGCTTCCTTTTTGTGTGCTTGTGTATGTTTCCGTTGAAACCGGTTTGCATAGGGACAAGTTATATAGTCTTGTCCTTCACACCTTTACACAAGAAAATCCCCCCCACCCCCCAAATGAATGCAAGATTATCCCAGCTTTCATCTTCACTTCGAGCCAAGGATTTGGGCCATGTTCAGTTACCTTCTCTTTGGTACGCATAAACAATTTTAGCTGCCATTGTCACGGTATATTCATCTTCTGTGTGCGATGATTTGCTTTCAGTACAATAATGATTAATTTAAATAAAAACTGAAAAAACTGATGAATGATTAATTTTATCAGCCCAAAACAAGTGCCTCAGATGCTGTAAAAATGTTGTTGCTTGCAATTATTAACCGCTTTAGACTACGATGCTTTTTACCAATACTTTCCAACATTTATAATACGTTTAATTATTTTGAATATTCTTTCTGCATTTTATGGCACAATTTGGATTTTTTGTAGCAAAAAAAAGACTCAAGCTATCACAGCTAACAGCAAACAATCACTAAAATTAAAATTAATTGAAATACGATTTTAAGAAATGTACATGGAGTTTTCGTACTCCTAACTTACTGAAAGAAATATAAGTAAGTAATCAAATGAACAAATAATAACAACGATTAGGTTAGAAAATATACTGAGGATAAAGTATAAATCAACAGACACATGGCAATTAATCCTCTAACATGGTTCGAAATGAATTTGTTTGAGAATGATGCTGTCAATTCAGTTTTTTCTCTCTTTTTTAAATCACATTGTTAATGTCAAAAACCAGCACACTAGATAAAATGTTCAAAAAAGAGAGAAAAAGACTTTTTTTCTTTTTAATACTCATAAATATATTTTTCGTCGTTAGTTTTACACAAATTAAAATGGAGAAAAACGTCACAGTGGAACAAATGAAATCGAGAGATTTTACAAACATATAGCTCGAATATAATCTGAAAAACTCCTAAGTTTTAAAAAATAGAATTGACAGAAACAATTTTGTTTAAAACTTTTTTATCCAGTTGAAATATATCAGTTTTTTTTTTAAGATTTTCTTTTAAGATTGAAATGCAAAAGACACAAGAGGAATAGACCAGATTGAAAGTTAAGAACTTTTTTATTTTCAATATGTTTTAGCTTTTCGATTTCCTACAAATTTCTATCCGCAAAAGAAATTCCCCAAGATTCCTCAAAAGAAACTGAATCTGAGCAGCAAAGATATTTTATGCGTACTTTTTCTTAGAAGAGTGTCAGAACTTGAACAAAATAAATTTAGTTTTGTTTAATAAAATGATATTTTCTTATTATTCATACATAACACTTTTTGTATAATTAATTAGTTTTTTCATAAACATTCAATCGTCTATGGCTCTGAATACGATGATTATTCTATTACTAGTTCAATAATAATTCATTTTTATTAAAAAAAAACTATAAAATATAGAAGCAATAAAGTACAGTATTACATATTGTTTTATTTCAAAGCAATATCTCAATGAAAAGTGTTTTAAACTTTAATTCTGCACTATGTGCGGGCACTTCCAAATATAACGATGAAAACATTATTGCATTAATTTTTTTCAAAGGTGTTTGACGAAAAACTCTCCTCTAAAAGGGCTGATTTTAGTTTAGCTACCAGTTTGTTTGATCTTCTTAGCTTCTATAATAGAATTTCTACATCCGGCTCTGTTACTGTCTCATCTAAACTGATGCATCATAATGAGAGTGACGTTGTTGATATGGATGACATGTCCATACTAGCGGTGTATTTTATGTATAAATACATTAGTTTAAAAATTGTTTTTTTCAATCAAAGACGAAAATAAAACATACATTTTCGAAAATATTTACAAAAAAAAACTGTTGTTTTTACAGTATAATACTGGCAACCGAGGTTCATATTTAAAACTGTAAAATGCAGAGTTATAAACTGTAAAACTAGCAATTTTACAGTTTTTACTGCAAAGTTAGGAATTTTACAGTTAATTGCCGTAAAATTTAGCTGTATTTTACTGTAAAAGCAACAGTACAGTATTGGCAGCAGAGATTTCAGTTTAAAACTGTAAAATGCACGATAGGAAACTGTAAAATTAGCAATTTCACAGTTTATTGCTGTAAAATTAGCTATTTTACAGTTTAATACTGTAAAATTAGAAATTTTACAGTTTATTGCTGTAAAATTAGCAATTTCCACAGTTTATTACCATAAAATCAGCTGTATTATACTGTAAAAACAGCATTCATATTTTACAGTGTGCAAAAAGTCATACGTAAAAATAGAAATATAGCTTGTCTGTTTCACAACTCTTTAACACTAAATGTGTGCGAACTCATTAAAAGAAATATTTACGCTCTATATCGTAAAAACAAGTCGAACCTAAGCCAACGTTTTATTTGTGATGCATGAAGCAATTACTGGGCCCAGAATCGATAGCTTGTTCCTGGAACAGCGCAGAGTCAGAGGGAAGCGCTAGCACTGATTTTAATACTGTTGTTAAGTGACAGTTGACTAATGGTTCAAAGCTTTAGCCAAACATGCCCAGTGGGCCTCACACTATGATAGGAGTATCGCCGTTAGGGTAATATTAATTTCAGCTAGATGGCTAATGCGTCGTCACTGTGAATCTTATATGATGTTATGTTCAGACACTACGCAATTGCACTGAGCACGATGTATTATTTATAACATCCACATTTATTTAAAATACTAGTCAGTTTCATAAAAAATATTATTTGTATAGTATCTTATAAATAACTAGCAGTACCCGCAAGGTGATGCCCGTGCAATAAATGTGAAGGAAGTCAAGTAAATAAATTTAAATTCACTCCAACCTTCTGAAGTAAAATTATTGTATTTTTTAATTTAAATGTACTCTACAACATTTTAAATTCCACTAAAAGTCCCGTTAAAGTATAAAATAATTCGATAAATACATAAAAAAAACGTTAAGTTAAGAAAGAATAGGAGATATCAATTACTCAAATTTAGTCAATTTTCAACTCTTTGACTCTATACCCAAATTTAAACCACTATGTAATTCCCGGGACAAAACAGCAGTTTGTCTGGAAAATGAACCCAGTGTTTCAGTTTTGCGTTTTGAGTTAAGCCTTGAAAATTGACTAAATTTGAGCAATTAATATCTTCTGTTCTAATTAAGGGCGATAAAAGTGTCGAAACTTTTCTTGTTCGGAAAACAAGCCTTTCTAACTATGTATAATGTTTAGTGGTGGGTGGCGTCCCCCCCCCCCCCAATAAGGTGAAGAACACCAAAAATGAGACTAATTAATGGATTTAAAAATACCTAATTAGAAATTTAGAATTGTGCCTTCGAGGTGCATATCACTGGGACTGGTTCGAACTTTGTGGAAATTTTCATATCTGTACGCCATCGGTTACAAACAAACAAACAGATCGCGTCATCTTTATATATGTAGATTAAAAGTAAATTTTCAATAACTCTTCTTAATTTTTAACCCGCATAAGTTTTGCTAACTGCATAAATAAAAATAATATAATTTAAACTAGATGGCTTATGCGTCTTCACTGTGAATCTTATGTGCTGTTATACGAAGGAGCTTCGAAATTGCTGTGTGCAGGAGTTAGAATTAAAAAATATCTTATTTATTTCGAAATGCTTAACTAATGCTGTTATTTATTTATTTAGTAAGATTTGACCAATTTATTTTTTTGAAAAGTAGACAATCATTAAACTATTTATCAATTTCACAAAGTGTACAAAATATAAATTTATAATCAGTGTAAGTAAGTTTAATACGATGTGAAAAAACAAGCATAAGTGACAACCTTTGCAAATTCATTATTCCATCGTCATACGTAATTTTAAATAGTACCTGATATTGAAAGGGTTAATATGCTGCTGTTGCTTAAACTACTCAAGTAACCGGGCCTGAGTAGACACATCTACCTAATTTAAGGTAGAATATGTTCACGTCTTCCGTTTTTACGAGCACCATTAAGGTGGAAGACCGAGTTACACACATGCCATTAGACCCGTTTATAGGGAAGGCAACCATTCACAACACAGTCATTCACATTGAGGAAGGACAAGGACAGGAGAGAGGGAAAGTACATCCATGTCCGAGTTGGGATTTGAACCCGGTGCCACTGCATCCCGGTCAGACTCCTCTGACCACTAGACAAGGTAGCCGATAATGGTAAATATAGTTTTTTTTATTGCATGTATTTTGACATGGCATTCTATTTTTCTCCTCTACAACATTTTTGTATCTATGCATTCGTCAAGCATTTATTTATTGAGGTGTATTCTCCACCATGTATAAGTTTAGAGCCAAAATATTTTTCCATTTTTAAACCTTATTTTTTCTGCTTTTTCTTCATTTTTACTTGAAACTGCTACTTACTAAAAGCAACCATGAACAATACCCTTCATGCTCTTTGTTTCAAAACATCAATTGATCTTGAGTTTCTGAGTAGTAGAGGGTTACTTTTTATTAAGGAAGTACACATTTTTAATGATTTTTAAGTAAAAACTAACCCATGTTTTATATATGACTCTTTTTTTCTATTTTCTATATAAAAACAAACCATTGTAAATTTGTTTGAACAGTATGTTTTATATTTTTAGTGGTTTGAACTAAATAGACTTTAAACTATTTTAGCTGTTTTTTTACATCACCTTTACACACAATTAAAAAAAAAATCTTACATCCAAGTTTGAAATGTTATCTCTTGATAACCAAGTCTTCTGCTCAGTTTTCACTTCTCTATAATCCTCTCCGCGATTCCATACTTTATTAAAGCAAAAATAAGGTCTCCTAACATTTGATATCTTTTTAAAAGAAAAGAAAGAAAACACAGAAGCAGTTTTATTTCATAGCAAAAATGAAATCTCTCTGAAAAGCTGAATAGCAAGAAGTAATAAAAATTACGTTCGGGAATAACATTAAGCCCACAAAAAAAAATTTAAATTCTTTATTAAACTTTCAAAAATGCCTCCGCAACAAATAATTTGGGGAGAAAGTACTTTGTGTTCACGTACTTCTGAGTTTTTGTGTGTTATCCAGATTTTACTTTTGGGTAAACAAAACATATTGATAACACAGGCCTACAAAAAAAAATTTCAGTTTTGGTGCCTAGGATTTTTGAGCAGATTTTAACTATATTTGTATTACTAAATCTAAATATGCAAGCAGTTTTTCTGTATCAGCTCTAAATTTTTAGATAAATTCACTTATCTATCAATGCTTTTTTCTATGTAATACTCTCAAGTATGAGTGTTGTAAATTTATACAGGGATAGATTCTTGTATATTTTCCTTACTGTCTGTCTTCTTTTGTAACCAATTGAATTTAAAATAATAATATTTATGAAATAACTAAGTATTAAAAAATTTATTAAAAAATTTAAATAAAATTATTTAAAAAAATTATTATTTTAATTCATTTATTATAAAAATAAGACTAACAATATGAGATATATAACTGACTGGTTGAGCTTGGTTGTTCCTTGTTTCTTGTGCCTCTTGGATAGCAGAAACAAAACACAACCCTGGGTTAGAAACAGGACCGTCATTTTGAATTTTTCCAGGGGGGGGGGGGCAAAGGGTGTATATACAATGTAAATTTACCAAGAAATGGCAAAAACATGCGTACTTACATGTAAATACATTGATTGCCCAAAATCGGGGGGGGGGGGATCGACCTCCCCCCCCCCCGAACTGACGGGTCTGGTTAGAAAGGAGTGGCCCAGGAGAGAAAACATGGATGTTGGGGAAAAGAATATCATCAATGATCCTTTAGTTCCAAGAGAGATAATCATCTTTCCATCACTGCATATTAAGCTGGGTCTAATGAAGCAGTTTGTAAAGGCTCTTGATAAGAATGGATCATGCTTTGCATATATAGGGGGAAAATGCCTCAGCTGAGCATGGAAAAAATTAAAGCAGGAATATTTGATGGTCCACCAATAAGACAGCTGACTAAAGACCCTGACTTCATAAATTCAATAATTGAGATTAAACAAAAAGTCTGGAATTCATTTGTTTCAGTTGTCCAAATTTTCTGGGCAAACACGAAGCTGAAAACTATGTTGAATTAGTCAATGAGATATTTAAATTAAATAAGATATAAAAATTATTTCAGATCACTTGGGTGTAACATGAGCATAAAGGTGCACTATTTTACACAACCACTTAGGGCGTTTTCCTGATAATTTAGGAGACATTAGTAAGGAGCATTGTGAAAAATTTCACCAAGATATAAAATGCATTTAGGATCGCTATCGAGGAAGATGGGACTCACTTGATGGCAGATTACTGCTGGATTTTAAAACGCGGAATTGTTCTACACTACATTCAAGAATGTCACGCGAAAGAAGTTTTCGAAATATTCAGTGAGTGTTTGGTTTAAATTATGATTTTTTCTAATTTTTTTTGTATATAATAAATAATTTCTGTGTAATTTCATAAAAATTGCTTGTTTAATTTGTTTCTTTAAACCATGGTATAGTGTTATGTACAATTCACTAAAATGTTGATAGCTTAAAAATTCGAACTGATAGGCAAAAACTAATAGCATATTTGAATTCAGGGCATCAAATTCATAAGAGATAACTTTCAAAATCTTCGGCACGAAAACCACTGTTGACCAGTGTAATTGTTATTTTATGATGACTAAATTTGTAGAGCCTGTTGTGTATAGTTTGATTATAATAATCACGCATGCTGCTAATCTTAGTAATTTTGTATTGTTTGTTAAGTGCTTCAATAGTATAGATCAGAAGTTCCCAAATTTCAGACGTCTACGGACCTGCTGCGAAGAAATGTTTGACGTTTCGGACACACCCTCCCCCCAAGTGAGAAAAAAACCTTGCTTTGCTGCATTTATTTTTTTTTCTTAATTTGTTTTAACGTTTTGTTTTTTCCTTTAAGCTTATTTATTCATTGCTCTGTATATTTTTAGAGCTTCGGCCTAGCTGTCTTTACTTAACATTATTAGTTTGAGCTACGGTAGTAAAAATATATTACAAACTGAACGTATGCCTACTGAAACAAGATTTTTTTTTTATTCTCCATAAATGTGTTTTCGTTTCTATTAAAAATATCGTTACGCCTAATTCAATTTCAACTATTTTTTTACGTTTTTGCGGGATAGCGGCGCAGACCTCCTTGAGTCCGCGGACCACAATTCGAGAGACCCAGGTATAGATTATGGAATGCTGTTTTCTTAACAAGCATACGTTATACTCTAGTTATTGATAAGTTTAAATACAATACTTAGAGATAACACGTGATTGTTAATGCGCTATGTTAAGCAACCTTCCTATTGAAATTTATAACTTAAATAAAATTTCTATTTAATGACTAAATAGAAACTATACGAAATGACAAATACTAATGATACGTGTTTAAGAGATAAAATATACATTTAATATATAATACATGAAATTAGAGTAAACAACTTTTCTGGTATAGATTTAACCATTAAAGTATCACATTAAAAATAAACAAATCAAATAAAATAATTCTTTTTTTATTTTTACAATCGTTGAATGACGTCAAAAAGGAACGCACAGAGAAGGGGAAAGATTTAACATTCATAGATGAAAACTAAGTATTTAAATTCCTTGATCGTTTAGAAAATACTAATTTTGTAACTGCTTTATTTGATAAAACATTCGAAAGATGAAAAGTCTTTTGCATATCAATTTAAATATTCCTTATTTTTGGAAAACCATAAATGGTTCGTTAAATCAATCTAAGTACTAAATGAAATGCTGATTTTGTTGTTTCGAAATTTATTTCGAAAAAGTAGACATGATTAAAAATAATTCTTGATCTTTTGAACACATTAACATTGCTATGGGATTTATTTAGACTAATATTTTCTCCCGTATAATAAAAACGGATATGATTGGAGCTAAAAACCAACGTAAATAAAGCACAAATTATGCAGAAAGTAAAGTGCTGTACCTTGGGACATATGCTGTACTTTCTGCATAATTTGTGCTTTATTTACGTTGGCTCTTAGCTTAAATCAGTTTAGCACAAAGTTTATTTGATCATTTTTCATTTAAAATCGGATATAGTTTGAGAAATTGGAGCAAGAAAATCTTGAAGTGCGTTTTGAGGCCGAAAATCTTGAAAACTACTTAACATACCAGATTAGGTTTTAATACACAAAGAATTCATTAATTGGGTATCCAAAAAAGTGTTTTTCGCTGCACTATAGTTTGCATCAGAATTAACTGATAATAAAAAATTATAACCAGTCAAAATAAAATTAATGTTTAAATAAATATTGCTGTATTAGAAATCTGAAACCTATGGTTTTCAGATAGGGATTTCCCTCTATGTGTTTGTGTATCATGAATTTCATGTAAAATCGTAAATGAGAAATATTTGACTTTTTAAACCCTCGTGATAAATTGAAATATTTAGAAACTTAGTTAATTACACCAAGGCTTTACTAGATAGTGTTTTATACAGGCTGCTGCATTTGATCTAAATCCTTGGGATAAAAGCGGCGGTCCTTGTCCAGCGACATCTGTCGAAGTTTTATGATAACTATCATTTCTACTAATCAGATAATAAAAGGACAAAATTAAAAGTTAATTTGTTGGTGACCATTTTACAATTTGGCATTCAATTCTATTTTAGTATATTTTAACGTTATTTAATAGCTTGTTTTATTTGTTGGTTTATTCTGCGTTTTAACGGCTCATTGTAATTAGTTAGCGAATTATTTTTCATTTTAATTGATTCTAATTATTAATTAACTATGAAACGACACTGGCACCGCAGAGAGATAAATGGCGAATCTGTTCGCTAAGCGAGCCAATACTACCAACGGGTTGCCATAGAACTTTTTAAAATTCAGTCCACAGTTCGCCATGATACAGTTGGTCGTCGCAATATTGTAGATTTGTTTATTTTTTTCGTACTTGTATTGCTCTTTAGTACCAAGCGATTATATATGCTCATTTCGTTGTTACTAAAAATAATATGTTTTGTTGTCAATCGTCTTTCCGTTGAACACCATCTCTTCATAACAGTAAATTTCATTCTGGGGCATCAAACTGAAATGTCTCGACGAATAGATTCGCCAGTTATCGCTCTGATGGGTCAACGCTATCAAAATGAACATCTGAGCTTTTGCGTAGCAAATAAGATCGTGTGAGCAACAATAATGAAACAAAATAGTAAATAGAACAATATTATTTCATTGCTACATTTTATTTATCGGCTGCGAATTTAAGAGTATATTTTATTAATGCAGAGATGTCAAAATTGAACACCATTGCTATATGTTGCTAATTCGAAGAAACTAAACAGATGAATGAATGTCGTATGACTGAATCATGAGTTGTTTCCAACTTTACCGGAAAAGGGAATTTATTTCACCTAAAAAGCAGTACTAATGAGGCCTTCGGCCTCAGTTCACTCTGTACTCCACTTCAGTTAACTATATCAAGATTTTTTAACCCTTAAAGATAGGATAAACATCACTTTTTACAGCAGAAACAATATGCTAATAAATGTAAACAAACATTTGAGTGGTCCTTGTTCAGCGCTCTCTAGCGGGCAAATCTTTACCATTGACGTTTTGAGTAATGATACAGCCTGTATAAAACGCTATCTAGTAAAGCCTTGATTACACTTAAACACTCATGAGGTGATTAGAGTTGTATTTCTTACTATCTTTGGCATTATCATGTTTTTTCGCTAAATTTATGTACGATGACTTTTTACCTTGCATCATTTATTAAAAAAAGATTAACAAATGCAAATGAGACAGCAGTGAATGAAACTTAAATGCATCTTTTATGACACAATACCTTTTGTTAAACCATTAGTTTGGATCATAAATTCCTTTTCAGGTTCCTTAATCAGGTTCCTTAATCAGGATAATTCCTTAATCAGGATCATAAATTCCTTTTCCACTTTTTGAGTTTCCATTTTTTCTCAACTCCATTTAAAACGTTATGGGTCACGAATAGAGTATATAACTTATTAAAACTGAAAGAGAAGTTTTCTCTTTGTAAATCGGCTATGTCAAGGAAACATGTTAGAATTATTTGTTTTTTCCTAAAGTTTTTGCAACCCATAAAAAATAGTCTGGTACTGAAGAAAAATTTTAAAATTGTTTTTTATGTTCATAAATTGAAACTTATGTTTATAAATCGAGTAACGTACACGAAAATCAAAATAACAGCATGAAACTATTACATGTTAGGCCTTAAATACCAAAGTTGATTAAATGACAGATTTTGGACACAGTTCTGTAAAAATACTTACTGAAGCGAATTAAATGTGGTTTGCTTAGCTATTGGAATTCACTAAGAAACATGGTACTATACCCAAGGATTTTACCCAAGGATACGATACAAAGGATATTTTTCTTTCACCATAAAAAGTCACTCCGGTCCATATTTTTTTTTTTTTTTTTTACATTATTGTACCGCTAATTATTAGAAAACATAGATCATGCTTTCAAAGTAGGTTCTGCACTTCGTTATTTAAATTTACGAATTTAATAGCACTTTAAACAGCTCGGAGTGAAAAAATGGGACTTTTTTAGATTAAGAAAAAGTACAGTTAGCATGAACTTTAAAACACCGTAGTAACTTTTTGTACACTTGACGACTTATGAACATGAGAGAGAAGATCATTCCTCTAATTATTTTTTCTTCAAACTTATTCAACAGCTGAATTGATCTGGGTTTAGTTGGTATCTTTCGTTGAAACTTTTTCTTATAAAATATTTTTATACTTCCCTCATGATCTCACTTTTCCAGCAACACTGAAAAGTGAATTTTGATTACTCAAAGTCAAATATGACTTCAGTTCTTACTGTAAGTCATATCACATTTGTAAAACAGATTAAATTTTTGACAGTGAGAATTGGGTAGTTTCATAATTATTGGCTGCAAATGATGAGGTATGTTGGCGTACCACATCCCATCTAAGAACTTCTAAAAACTCCACTTTCAAAAACTATTTTGTTAATGAAAAATGGTAAATAAAGCCTGATACTTTTCTTAAGGTAGGTCAAGATGCTACGTTTAACCGATCAGCACTAACAAATACGAAATCAATTTTTTATTATAAAAATCGAAATTGTCACTTTCAGGCGAATTATTATAGAAACCAGACAATTGTGCTCACTTCACCGGGATGTGTGCTCTACTTAAGATAACATTATAAAACTTCTAGTAACTGCGAAAAGTTGAAGTAGTTAGCTAAATTAATGCAAATCATTGCATATGTAACATGATAAAACTTATACTAACTTTAAATTTGAAAAATAATATCACATGATTTTATCTTATACTTTCAACTATTAGCACGATTCTGTTTTTAAAATTTTCCATAATCAATGCATCTTTGATCGCACATTACAAACTTTTGTTGATAACTATCCGAAACTATCCGAAAGCTTCTATCTAATGAGAGAAACATCACCTTGTAGGGTATATTCAGTGGGGCAATTAAAACTTTTTATCTGGTGGGACATACAACCTTTTGTCAAGGGCATCCCCCCTACCCTTGAAAAAAGAGTTAAGGACCCTAGGTACCCTAGAGTTTATATATATATATATATATATATATATATATATATATATATATATATATATATATATATATATATATATATATATATATATATATATATATATATATATATTATATATATATATATATATATATATATATATATATATACTATATATATATACACACACACTCACACAAAATGCGCACGATGTAACAGGTTTATGCTCTCCTACCACTTTCAAACATTTCCTTGTGAAAATGCTTGAAATTTATTTCCATAGAGATCAAAATCCATGATGATTTCAAGAATTCAATTTTCCTTCCTGCGAGCTTATCCTTTTCTGAAAAAATTCTAACAAGGATTCTAACAAAATATGCTTTTCATACTTAAGTAGCCTGTACGAATTGAATTTCAAGCATGTGGTCCCTTATGTAAAACCAAGTATGGAAAAAATTACCTGTGGGAGTAGAAATGCACGTTTTCAAAAGGAAAAAGGGGGATAGAAAAGAAATCGTGATTCTATTTGAAGAGCTCTCAAAATCGTGTTTAATATCACACCTGGTGATTTTTATTGATACTTTAGTACTTTTACTTCTTATATAATGTTAAGTTTTAAGTTTTTTGACTTATAGAAATAAGGAATGTTATACTACTGCTTGCTAAAAATGTTATTGGATTTCGTTAATCATTAATTTACATTTTTTGTCGTTTCAAAAATAATATTTATCATCTGATTTATTGCACAATACTTGTTTTTAAACCATACTGCGTCAAAGAGACCGTTTCGTTTTTTGATAATAAATAACTTATTTCGTATTTCTTAGTGCTGATCAATTAACACAGTATCTATATCTGCATTGAGAAAAATATTAGGCATTATTTTCCATTTTTCATTAGCACAACCATTTTTGAAAAGGTTTTTTTATATTAGGGGTGTGGTCAGGCCCGTCATTTCAAGTCTTCCCGGGGGGAGGGGTGCAAAAGGTAAAGTACAATACAATTTCACCGGAAAACGACAAAAACTATGCCCATTAATGTATAAACACATTGATTCCTCAAGAGGGGGCGGTTGACTCCTTATACCCATAAATGACGGGCCTGGGCGTTGTACCACGACTTATCCTCAGAAAAAACTATCCTCACCTTGTTTGTTTATGTTATCTATTTCAGAGCACTTAGTGCATTTAGAATTACAACCAGGTTCAATGTCATTGTTTGCTTTAAAAATGAATTTAATTAACTATAGTTAAAAAATAAAACACCCTTTTAGAGTAGGTGTAGTTTAAAAGGATATTTAAAAAATATTTCCTTTTTAATTTTTTCACATACCTATTTTTCATGGGTAAACTAAAAAAAATATTTTTCAGCTCAAAAAAAAAAGTTTTTTGTTCCACAATGTATTTTTCGGCTACTAATGCAGTTGAGAACATTTACTTGCTGAAAAAAATAGTTTTGCAAAACATCTGTCAGATAATTTTTATAGTTGCTTCAATCTGGGCTTGCACATATTTTAATAAAACTTCAAATGATGTTCCTCGAAAATATTTGCACTTCCTTTAGCAAAGCGCAGTTTTATGTTAAGTACTTGACACGAATGCAAAAAGGAAATACAGATAGAGTTGTCAAAAAAGTTTACTCAAAGTAAAGTTTTCGTTTACACTACATGCGTTACAAGGAAAGTACTACACGGTTTGTCATTTACTGACTATAACAAAAAACTTTAAAAGTATTCCCTTCCCCCCTTTCTTCTTTACTTGGAATTTCAAACCTAATATTTTAGGATCAATATTACGTATTTCGTTAATGGTATAGCTTAGCTATTTATACTTTTTGACTAAAGTAGCTTCTTCTACAGCTTAAGCGTTACCATCTTATACATACACTTTTTCAAATCAAAATAAGTTTTAGCTTAAAAATAAATGGGTAACGTAAAACTGGATTCAACTTCTGTGCATTTCATACAGTAATTTGAGAATAGAAGGAGACAGACAGCATTTATCATTGAACAAAATATTTAGGGTTTATTTTTAACACTAACTCGTAAGCACATATTTACGTTTGTGCAATTAGAGAATAAGAAAACAATATTTAAAAAATATAAAGATATAAATATTATTTTCATATATTTTTATAAAGGCAGAAATTTGCACTATAATTTAAAATTGAAAAGCGTAACTGATTCATTTGATGCTTAATGGAGTTTGAATATTGAAGGTAGTAAAATACATATATTGTTACATTTGTGTTTTTTCCTAAATGAAATAACCTAAATACTTGCGACGTCATGAATATTTTTCCTTTTCTCTGAAGAATGCGCCACTTTTCTCTTAAATGTCTGGAAATAAGAAATGACATCAAATAAAAAGAGTAATACTAGAAGAATATACTGCACTCCACAAATAGCACATATTTCAAATCACGTCTTATTTTCCTCATGACTTACTGCATTTGTTTCAGCCTTCCCGGACGTATATATTTATTTAGCTTACTTGTAAACACTTATGAATAACATTTATTCGCTCAGTCAGTTCCTTTGCGATATTTTTCAAGTTATCGGCGAAACTTTTATACTTAAGAAAAGTTTGTTTGAAAAAGAGTCAACGTTGGGAAATCATTTCTTCTAGCAAATGCAATTTCCGGACTTCAATAAGTATTTTTATTTCTTCATTTTTCAGAAACGTGATTATGATTTTAGTTTTGCGTAGAGTTTATGTAAATTTTGGGAAAACCATAATATATGCTGCTAAAGTTTTTATATCTTTGAAAAACATCTTGTGCGAAGGACATAGTTTTAATGAGATGCAGACAAATATGCTTGCAAAAAAGGCAGTACAGGGTAAAGCATTTGTGTAAAAAAAAAAAAAAAAATCTGAAGAAGTAAGGAGGAAAATAAAATAAATAAGAAAAAGAATCAGTGATTGATTGTAAGATTATGCTTTTGAGAAACAAAATGTACCAAAAATCAACGTAGTAAGGACTACTTAAGTGAAATTAATTAAGATTATATATAAATACAATTGCAAAAAATAATAGATTGATGATGTTGACACAATTTTCTATACATCAACGATTTTTTTTTGAATTTATGCATCAATTGGTGACTAAAATCATTCCCGAAAATAAAGTTCTTAAAATTTTTTTATTCAAACCTGAAAAAAAATTCAAATTTCGTAATTATTTCAGTTTTTTGGTTCATATAGAAGAAAAATACATGCAAATTAAAATGGTGTTTTTCTTTTTTTTTTTTTTGTTTCAAATGAAAAATACGAGCTCCATCTGCCCCGCCTATTGAAAACAATGATTTCACGAATGTGCAGAAGAATCTGTTGCAAGTGAATATTTTTCTCTATTTTTTTCTCTTGTTCAGACATTTAATAAAATAACCTAAAAAGTTCATTAGACTTTCGCTTTTTTTTTAATCATTAAAAAAAAATCTCCCAAAAATATATTTTTTATCCTTCTAATGCAGGATTCCCCTTAATGACGAGATGACTATTGGTCGCTTGATACGGCATTCTTGCTTTGAAGAAAAAAATGGCGTCGTAATGCAGTTAGATGCTGTAGTCGTGAAAGCCATCTAAGTCCATCTAATGTTTCATCCTTTGTTTTCCACAATGAATATTCCAAGTCGTTGATATTACGTTGATATTAGTCGTCGAAATACATCTTACAGCAGACAAAGAAGGATATTCAAATTTATGCATTAAGCAATGTCTAAGTTAAAACCTAGCAAAGTGCTTTGGTTTTTTACTGCACAATCATGAACAGAAAAGAAATATACACAAAAGTTTTGCATTTAAATATATACCAGTATTTCTATAAGTTTAAAAAAAATTAAAAAAATTAAAAACTTTGCAGTGTAGATAAAGGAAGAGCTCTTCCTGCTTTCATTTTTATTCCTTTATTTAATCAAGTTTCACCGCAGCTATTTTTACGAGAGCTAAAACATTTATTATTGCACTATACAGCGTAAAATTGAGTATCATTTTCACCTTTTGGTGTTGAATAGTTAAGTAGAGAGATAAAATGACTTAATGTACCTCGCTGCATCTCGTAGTAAACTGAGCCTTTTCATGAAGGGAAAGGTAACTTTAAATCCTTCATTATATCTCAGAAAACTAAACATTATGCTCTTGCTCCGAAATTCTTTAATGCTGTTATTTTATGAGCATAAACAGATGAGCTTTAAATTTCGGGCCATTGTTAACGTGACACATTAATTACCTAATAAATTTTATGTTACTTGGAAGGAACCTATTATAACTGTTGTATTCTTTTTTAGTATACAATTTGATTATATTTATTTTATATTTGTTCATTTATTTATTTTTGCCGTCGTTTAAAAATAATGATTTTTTGTGCGATTTTTAAGGTTATCTTTAGGAATTTCTATGCAAAACTATGCAACTGCAATTTTTGTGATTTTAAATGTAAATAACTTACTTACCCGTGCGTAGACTTCTCACTTGACAGAAAAAATGCAGATCCCCCCCCCCCCTTTTTTTCAAAAATATTTTGGAGTGTCAGCGCTAATGTAAGCTTCTTTTTTCTCTCTTTTTTCTCCGCTTATATCGGCAAAAAACTTTAAAATGATGTCTTACTTTTGAAGTTTGACAAGGGCATATTTAAGGGGGGGGGCTAAGCCCCCCCCCCCGAAATCGAGGAAGATTTTTTCAAAAGTAGGTGTTCGGTTCGTGTTTGCTCAAAAAAAAAAAAAAAATCCTAAAGAAAAAAAGACCACTCTTTATTAACAATGTTTTCAAAGGTGTATGTAAGGAACGGCCCCAGAGGGTCTTTCCCTCCTATACCTACCCCCCCTCTCCCCACCGAAAAAAATTCGGATTTTTTTTTTTTTTTTTTTTAATAAAGGTAGTTAATATTATTCGGTTTAAGTTTACTCTTAAATCATTTACATACTTTCAGCTTGAAATACATAAATAAATAATTATTGCTAATAATAATTCGTTAGATGGCACCAGGCAGCATGGTGTAACCCAAGAGGGTCAGGGAGCCCTTGCGCTTTGCTCAAGAGAAAAAAGAATGTGTCTTGGGAAAATGAAGATATTTCAATTAGAAAACGCATAAAAAAATCCTAATCACTTTGAACAGAAATCTTTAAATGAAAAATATTCAACACATATAGATTATTAGTCAGCAAATTACGTTTCTCTCTTTCTTTTCATTCCTCCTTTTTTTCTAGTCAGTCAGGAAATAAGAGTCTTTAAAGTAATGCTACACTCAATAAATTTGAAATAAAGTGTAATCATTCCTCCCCCGCAAGAAATTTTAAATAAAGTGTTAAGTATTCCTTTCAGCAAGAAATTTAAAATAAAGTGCAATCATTTTCGGTTTTAGTTTTTTCACAAATCATTTCCAAGCTTTCAGCTGAACAAAACAAAAACAAAAACAAAGAAAAAAAAATAGAAAAGAGGTAGAAGTTCAAGCCGGCCGAGCTAGAAGGGGCACGTAATTTTCAATCTCTTTACCAGTGGGGAAATTAAAGAATAGAGTGCCTCTCAGTGGCGGGTTTAGGTTAGGATGTCGAGGCCCGTATATCCGCCAAGCATGAATTCAAAGAAATCTCATAACCCCATTTAAAGAGTCCAATGAGATCTTAAAATTTCGCTTTCACAACGTGTAATTTAATTGCAGTTTCAAGATTTCAATATCCAAAAATTTCCGGAGAGAGTTTTTTTCCCGCTTCTTCTTCAAAACCTTGGTCAAACATTGCCCCAAATGGCATTTTAGAAATTTAAAATACAAACAGTTAACGATAGTTGATATCCCCTTTACTTTTCTATAGTCTTTAGCTCTAAAATGTGTTTTTAGAAAAGAGAGAGCTCCCGAATTACAGCCTCTATGCCCAAAAATTTCCGGTAGAGTCCCTAAATCCTTTTATTATCCTAAATGTTGTCAGACAAAGCCTAAAAGCAGTTGTTCCTATCAAGAATCATGGCGTAAGCGGGGCTATTAAATTATTTTTAAGGGGCGTTTTTAAAAGTTTTTGTTTTCTTTCTCTTTCACGTGTGGCTCTCGTTTTTAGAGGGATCTTCGTGGAATTCTTGGATGATAAGTTTTTGCTCTTGGGGGTAATGGGCACCTCTGCTAAAAGTAAAATTTCGAACCTTCATTAAAAAAAAAAAAAATAGAGCTTAAAATCGCATTCTTGAAGCTTCAATGCCGCAAAATTTTGTGGCACAGCCCCCGAATCCTGCCTCTTCTCTTGACGGTATTAAAGATAACCAAAAATGTTTTTAAAACATTAATTTTGGTAGAGAGTACTTACTAACGTTTCTTCCAAAGATGCTCTAAAGTAACGATGGCTTAAGGTTTCAATTTTGAAAATTTTTGGAGGGAGACCACTAACCACTTTTTGTCTCTTAACGTCTCCAAAGAGAGCGCGAAATTGCGCATCTATGTATGCGAAAATCTTTCAGAGGAGGGTCTTTGCAATTTTACTTCTCAAAGATATTTTAAATGAGACTTCAGTTCAAAAAAAAAAAAAAAAAACTCATCTTCTTTTCTTTTACTCTATCATGAAGAAATATATCCTGAGTTGTGCTTC